>JAJOZX010002469.1:0-227500 GCA_023014485.1 Bathynomus jamesi | reverse complement strand
TCGTTATAAAATTCTAACAAATTAGTTAAACAAGATCTATGGCGTCGAAACCCATGCTGACTACTATTAATGAAATCTCGACTTTCTAAGTGATCGATGATACGATCCCTAACTACGGATTCCAAAAGTTTACCGACAACTGACATTAAGCTAATGGGCCTATAATTGCTATCTACTGTGCGGTCACCCTTTTTAAAAATGGGCGTGACGTTAGCTAATTTGAAGTCTTCAGGAATAATCCCCGTTTCCAGTGACTGATTAAAAATCTTCGTTAAGGGGCCTACAATAACCCCTTCAAATCTTTAAAATGTCTGGGATAAAACGCGTCAGGGCTTGGAGCCTTGCTAACTTTTAGCCTATCGATATAATGCGCAATCTCACCCTTGTAAACAGTTATTTCATCCAAAATAGTCTCGCTACTAAATGGAACGATATCGTCCACGTCGGGGACATTATTTACGTCTTCTATGGTGAAAACTGTCTCAAAAAAGTTGTTAAAAATACCCGCCATCGCCTGAGCGACAGAAGCCAAAGCGCCGTTAACATCCACTACAGGGCCTATGTTATCTTTTATCGGCTTACGATTATTGACGTATTTAAAAAACTTTTTTGGATTATGTTTACAATCCGCAGCTATAATTATCTTTAAATTACGCTTAGCATTCCTAACTGATCTTTTAACCTGACGTCTAAGCTCGATATATCTATTAGAGTTAGCTGCCGTGCCATTGCGCTTATTAAGTCTATACGCTCTGTTACGCTCGTTTATGAACTCGCCTATTTCCCTAGTCCAGCACTTGGGCCTACCATGATTTCTAGTGCGCTTGGGCTTACGAGGAATAAACTCCCTTTCAATATTCATAAAACTTTCTTTAAACGCCTCCCAATGCAAATTTGTGGCATTACCCATAAATAAGTTACCCCAGTCCACTACTATCATCCTATCCGCAAAACTATCAAAATTGGCCCTACGAAAATCAGGGACTTCTATTACGTTACTATCCTTAGTGTTTTCTATCAATAACTTAAACCTAAGAATTTGATGATCACTACATCCTAAACTCTCGCCTACTTCTAAACCTTAGACTATATTTTCGCCGTTCGTCATCACCACGTCTAAAATATTGTGGTGCTACTGTAGTATGCGGTCTAGTCTACCTACGATTCTGCGGTCTACCTTTTAATTATAGCTTCTTATCAGTGGTGGGCACGGTTAACCAAAAAGTTAACTTCGTTAACCGCTAATCCGTTAACCAAAAAGTTAACTTCGTTAACCGTTAATCCGTTAATTCGTTAAACATGTAACGGAAGTTACCGATAAACCGTTAACGTTACCTTTTATTATAAAAAAAATTAAAAACACAATATATATATAATTTAATTTTCCCTCTTCTTCTAGTTCTCCATTTTGTCCATGAGATGCATGTTGCCCTTCATGAAAATTAGCATATCAAAGTTTTCATCAGACAGGGATGATCTCTTGGCTCTCAGGATGTCCTTGCCCATAGAGAACAAAGTGACATGAGAATTGAAATCTTACCTGATCAGTTTTATGGTTCTTGAAATGTATCAAGTAGACTACTAATAAGGTACTCACAGACATATTATAAATATACATGACTTACTTGACAACGATTATTTTTAAATATTCACTAGCACAAACATGTTGCGCAAGAGACAGACTGCAAATGAAACGAATGTAGTTATTTGTTGTAATTGTTACATATATATCATTGAAAGTGCCTTAAAATGCTCGTGATATTTCTTGAAAGAAGTTGAAACATTCAACTCAAATGGCAAATCTTTCCGCCTGATTTTACAGTCGACCATGTTTTGCTCAAACCAATGCCATAAATAACTACCATATTTGGTAAGACACAAATTGTGGCGACGGAAACAAATATATCGCCTGATTTTGCACTGCGGAAATGGAAATTCGTTCATCACTATTAACAGTGGCGGATTAATTGCGCACCTGCTCAGCACTGAAAATAATAGAAACTTTTAAACGTTTATTTATGAATTTTTTGGGTTAACGGACTTGAGTTAACGGAAGTTAAATGTAACGGAAGTTAATTAGTCCGATAATGATTTTCAAAGTTAACTTAAAAGTTAAATCGTTAACGAAAAAGTTAACTTCGTTAATTAACGATTAACGGATTAACGGTTTGTGCCCAGCTTTGCTTCTTATCTTCTTATTATTTTATTATTAGGTTAATTGTACGCCCTTGACGATTGGTTAGGTTAAGTCGTGATATTTTCGTTAAAACTAACGAAAATATCACGACTTAACCTAACCAATCATCAAGGGCGTACTGTAGTATGCGGTCTACCGTCAAGTATGCGGTAGTAGTATGTTTAACTTCTTTAATAATTCCTTAATTGTGTAAATTAAATTATAGTTCCTTTCAATTCATTTTCAATTCCTTTTAAACATTTTGAACGGTAGACCGCGTACTACAGTAGAAACTTAACGGTAGACCGCATACTACAGTAGAAACTTAACGGTAGACCGCATACTACAGTAGAAACTTAACGGTAGACCGCATACTACAGTAGCACCAATATTGTCACCGCGCGTTGGTTCGGTAACCATCTGTCGTAAAAAATTATCTTCCATGAACTCAATCAATCTCAAACCCTCCTCATTACCAGTTAAAGTCTCGAAATTAACATTAGGGCAGTTAAAGTCTCCGACAATTATATGATACTATTCCGATTATCAATAAAGTTACCAAGAAGTGAATTAGTTTTAAAACTAATACTACGCGCCCTAACTTCAACGCATATTGCATTAATTTCTGGCGGAAAATCTATCTTAACCTCGATAGCCCTAAGGGAATTACGAATGTACAGCAAAACGCCGCCACCAATCCTATGCAACCTATCATTAGTAAAGAGTTTAAAAACCCGGTATATCAAATTCCCCCAACAAGTCCCGAGTCACGGTATTTATCCACGTTTCAGTGATAGCAACTATATCGTAGATGCCGGAATAAATTATCGCCTTAAATTCCTTTAATTTATTTCTAATTCTACGCGCGTTACAATAAAAGACGTTTAAGTTATTTTTTACCACGGGCCGGTGTTTTAAACTATTTTTCACGTCGGGCCCGCGTTCCCCGGACCCACATCATTTAAAGAAGGCTTCGACCTATACAGCTTTCGTTCGTTTTCGTCAATTAACCTACCTAGCCTTGCATTACCTATTTCATTAAAATGCACCCCCATCTTTTATAAAAAGGCTAGGATCGCTGAATCCTGACCATAGCTTTACGAAGGGTACATTTTCCTCAGCACAAATCTCTTCTAATTTAGTATTAAAAAATATCGTTTTAGACTAATCCTAAGATCCAAACCGTGCCTAGGGGTAATATCTAGAACTAAAGACCTATCTGACCTCGCGTTTAGGGACCTAATGAACCCCCTATATCTCTCCAAAAGGTCAGGCACTCTCGTATCGGGCCTATACGAGTCGTTGCCCCTTACCATCGTCACCAACATCGAGTGACGGGAGGCAACGTCAATCCTATCCACTTCGTCTCAAACTCTGTCAACCCTGGCCCCTGGGCGACAGACCCTCCTCCTCTTGGTTGGATGCCGTTCAACAAACTCTGTGTCCATATGGCGCACTAAAGAGTCCCCAATTAAAATAGTTTCCCCCTCATTCACGTCCCTTTCCAAATGGGTGAAAGGGTTCGAAACCTCGATAAGGGGGGGATTCCCATCACCTAACGTACGCGGCCTAGCTCCACCCTTAACTTCTCTAAATCCCTCCCCATCTACTAATTTCGGACCAACCTTAACCCCTTCCTCAACTCTATCCAACCTTCCCGATAAGCTACCTAAAGTGGAAACTAGGTTACGCACCTCACCCTTCAAATTACTAACGTATTCCACGTTAGTATTGGTTCGGCTTTCGTCAACCGTAGCCCTACCCTTGCCCTCATCAAGCGTTGCAAGTCTTTCCGTTACCTCACTTACACTGCGTTTTATGTCAACTATTTCCTCCCTTAAATCGCAAAAGAAACAAACTGATCTCTGGGTAATCGCCATAGGACCGCCGTTATAATCTTTAAAATTTGTATACCACCGGTTTACCCCACACCTAACACACGACGATTTCTACGACGGCATCGCGCAAGATAAATTAGTTTATAACCGTCACAAGTTTAAGTTAAATTAAGCCGGTACGCTATGAAAACTTCTAAATCGCTAAAAAACACTAATATTCAATTACTTAACTATAACAATGTGAATATAAACACAAGTATATAAAATTCAAAACTTTTCAAAAGTAAAATTATTAGCAATATGCAAAAGTAGAAGCAATATCAGAGAGCTCAAGAAATGCGTCCGTTCAGTACAGAGTTTGGCTGATGGGAAATTTACGGCCTGTATTAGATTTCTAATATCATTAATGGCATCCGAAATTTTTCATTTAGAGTTTGGAGGTCTATAGATGACTATCAATATCACGTTTAGTTTCTCTATTTTCACTGCAAGGGTTTCCACGAAACTATTGGATTTACTTATTATCGTTTGTCATATGCCTCTCATGTATATAAATAGTATATATATATATATATATATTATATATATATATATATATATAAGATACATATATATATACTGTATATGTATATGTAAAATTATAGGTATGAAAATTACAATTAAAATTTGAAATTGATGAAAACATCTTTTGATTTTTAAAAAAAATGGGCAAAGTATTAAACCATACAATCCTATATTCCCATTGAACATGATGAATTTAAAGGGAATTCGCCTTTTATCAATCTCATAAAAGTGAGTGGTGAATAAGCGCTCAAAAAATTCTAAAATGTAATTCCTTCCTGAACACACCGTTAAAATTAGTTTTTATTTGGACCCATTTGACGCCTATATTCTTCAGAGTGATGGACCTAATACACAACTTCAGAAGTAATATACGGGCTCAAATAAACCTTAGCCCCCCCCCCCCGGCCCATGGCCTAAACCATTAGAGGCACAGTAAAACTAAACATACCTTACAAAAGAGAATTTAATTCTGCATTTAATGAGAAACAATTAAAACTTGGTGTTCCCGCCATTGGCTTCCAAGACAGTCTGAATTCGCTTTTGGTAGCTTGACAAAAGTGACGTGAATAGATCTTGATCGTTACGCAAATTTGCTAAAACAGTTTCAATGTGTTGCGTCAATGTATCCTTCGAAAATCGATTTGCTGCAGGTTCTTGAAACAAGAGACACTCAACCTTGTCCTTTATAACTGATCCAATGTGTTCACAGACGTTCAGGTCAGGAGAATTTCCTGGCCATTCTTCATTTTCAAAGAAATCGATCTCATGGTTCCGCAACAACTGTTGAGTGGCTAATGCCTTAAAGCAGGGGGCCTTATCGTGCAGAAGTGTGACCTGATCGACATCCATAACATTGTTTGAGTTTCTTAGAAAAGGAATGACATGCTGGGATAGAATAATATCACGAAAATACTGTCCATCCCAACTCTGACCATTTGGCTTCAGCACCCACATGAGCTTCTTTGCAGTGAACAAAACAAACACACCAACACAGTCTGGACTTTTTAATAATTCGCGATAATGTTCATTGTCATCGATTTCATCTGGTGTTGTGGCCCACACTCTCGATCATTTTGGTAGTTAGGCCGACGTGTTACGTAAACAAAAAATTCGGATCAAATGTAGAATTCGGACCCCAGCCTTCTTTAGTTAGCTTTATAAGGCTAACTAACGAAAATATCACGACCTAACCTAACCAATCGTTAGGTTAACTGTACGCCCTTGACGATTGGTTAGGTTAGGTCATGATATTTTCGTTAGTTAGCCTTATAAAGCTAACTAAAGAAGGCTGGGGTCCGAATTCTACATTTGATCCAAAAATTCATCGGAGACAGCTAAATGCATGAAATCATCCACATCCCAATCTTCAAGATAATGGGCAAACCACATTCTGTCATCGATGTTAAGTTGAGTTTTTCTTGGCTTTGGAAGTTCATGCCAAGGCTTTAAACCTTGCCTATGACGGTACAGTCGAATACGCGTACCGCTTTCAATGATGTCCTTTGTTTCCTGAGAGAGTGGTAAATTTGGGCGCCCAGATTTGGTTGTATCCATTTCACATTCATCCAAAGTTTCATTCCAATTTCTTTTGACGAAGTCCTCACCTCTTCGCAACTTTCTGGCAACCTATGAACGTGTTATAAAGGTGGCTCCAGCATCACGAGCTTCCCGAAATGTTATCGCTCGTATGCGATCTATCACACGTTGCCTCTCCGAATCACCAATTAATTGAGAAGCCATTATATTATCACTTTATCAGCTAAAGTAATTTTAATACCAGCAATAAATAAAGAATTTGATATATTTTTATAATCACTAAAAACTATTTCGATATAAGTAAACATGTAAGCTGCAAATGGGGGGGGGGGGGCTAAGGTTTTCTGGAACCCCTTATATACTGTATGTTACAGTCAAAGTGTGTAACCAGACATTTTGCGTAATGGCTGAAACTTTTAGTCATTTCGCGAAATGGCTGTTTCACTTGGTCATTTCGCCAAATGACTAAAATCTTCAGCCATTACGCCAAATGGCTGAAATTCCACCTTGGTCATTTCGTAGAAGATCATTTGCCCGGTTAGAGCACGACTTAACCTAACCAATTGTCAAGGGCATACAGTTGACCTAACCGGGCCTTCAATGGCGGACATCGGAATAACATTGAAGACCCGGTTAGTATTTGAAAACCTCTATATTGAAAATTCAAATTCAAATGTGTTCAAATGTGTATTTGAAGAGAGTTTCTCACTTATTTGAACAGACCTGTGGATGTATATATGTTTTAGCAGACTTAGTTAGTTAAATAAAGGTTTCCAATTTTATTGTGATGTTTGTTATTTCTATGAATTCATGACAAAAGTCATTTTAACCATTTCACGAAATGACCAAGGTGGAATTTCAGCCATTTCGCGTAATGGCTGAAGATTTTAGTCATTTCGCGAAATGACGAAGTGAAACAGCCATTTCGCGAAATGACTAAGAGTTTCAGCCATTACGCGAAATGGCTGGTTAAACACTTTGACTGTAACATATATATATATATATATATATATATATATATGAATAGAAACGACGTAAATAAGGAGCGTCTCTGCACACGGGGAAGAGAAATAACGAATAAATGAAAAATGAGGCGAACCGCCCGGGAATTGAACCCAGGGCCTTCCAATTGCCGATTGGATGCGCTACCATTACACAACGGACCTCATCAATCATAAATCGAAATTCTCCTACATAGGGCAGAAACCAATGCCCTGAGAGGGCACCCTCGCAAATCGTGAATATGTGCATTTAACTGCAATGACCACGCAGTATATAAATGAATAGAAACGACGTAAATGGTAGCGCATCCAACCGGCAATTGGAAGGCCCTGGGTTCAATTCCCGGGCGGTTCGCCTCATTTTTCATTTATTCGTTATTTCTCTTCCCCGTGTGCAGAGACGCTCCTTATTTACGTCGTTTCTATTCATTTATATACTGCGTGGTCATTGCAGTTAAATGCATATATATATATATATATATATATATATATATATATATATATATATTGTCGTTTATTGGTTTCTTTAAATAAATATAATGTCTAATAAGAATTTAATAATGTTTTGTTTAATAAAGAAGAAAATATTGTTAAATAAGAAATTTAATTATGGTTTGTACGTAGATAAGAAATTAATATTGTTTGAAATTAAAGATATAAAAATACGAATTGGCAACACATGAAATGTGCCGCGGCTGAAATGCCCTAAAAATCCAGTCTCGGAACGGAATGTGTCCTGGTTAGGAGGTTTTTCCGTATTAGAATGTTATTGTTTATTTAAAATATTGAATTATGTCTCTCCGCGATTAAATGTTAATGATAGTCTGCACTCGTGTTTACTCCATTTGTTCAAATTGTTTCGCATAAATAAAAAGTCAGTAAATAGTAATAAAAGTGTGTAATTATCCAGGTCTCTTTGCTTTGTTCGAAATTTTAATGGCGCCCACCGGCTCAAGCGGGCTACCCGCGTCCATATAAAGACACAGAGAAAACGAGTGATAATAGTAAGAAAAAGAAAATACTGAAAAGAAACCGCAGAGAAGTAAATAAATCAAGTTTGTAAAAATCACGACAATATATACAGTGTGTCCCAAAACCATGTATACATTTTTTAAAAACTTATAACAGGCGAACCCACTAACGGATTCAGATGATTTTTATTTCTTTTTATAGGTAAAATATACAACATCGAAATAATAGATAGTTTAATTTGTTTTAAACACGTAAGTGTTCGAAATGTCGACCATTGACATCAATGCACCACTGCGCTCTTTGATTCATTGATTGGCAGACTTCAACAAAAATGTTTGTAGGAATATTTCTACATGCTTCTTCAACTGTGCTCTTTAGTTGTTGAAGTGATGTAGGTCGTCTACTGTATACTTCATTTTTCAAATGACCCCATAAAAAAAAGTCAAGTGGGTTCAAATCTGGTGAACGTGGTGGATACTCGATACTACCTCGTCGTCCGATCCACCGATAATGAAATGTTTCATCAAGGTAGTTCCTGACATCCTGATGGTAATGAGGAGGTGCTCCATCTTGTTGAAAGTAAATGTCCTCATCTCCGTATAACTGTCGAATTGCAGGAAAACCTTTTCCCCGAAGCATGTTGAGGTAGCTATGACCGGTAACTGTACCATCGAAAAAGAATGGACCAACCAAACCTTTGGAAGAAAAACCACACCAGACAGTTATACCCGGTAAATTTACATGTCGTTCCACATAAATGTGTGGATTTTCTTGTGACCAGTATGTGCAATTATAAGATTAATTATACCATTCAACTTAAATGTAGCCTCATCAGACCACACAATTTTGTCCGCAAATTGGCCATCTTCTGTGTTTTTTACTCGAAACCATTCGCAAAACTGGATTCTGCGATCCGGATCATCCTCATTCAAGGCATGTAATAATCTCGGGATGTAAGATTTCCATTTAGCATTCTTCAGAATTCTGTGGACACTTGTCTTACTTTTCCCTGTTTCACGAGCACATTGTCTCACAGATTTTCTTGGTGATCGGTTGAATACCTGTAGCACTTCATCAGAAGTGTTAGCATCTGTTGATGTCTTTGGACGCCCAGTCGCTTGCTTGTACACATCATGCACAGTACCGTATACTTCAAATTTCTCACAGATACGTGAAATGGTAAGTCGAGTTGGAGGATTAGTTCCAAAATTGTCTCCCCACTGTTGTTGAACCTTTGATATCTTCTCAACTTTAAAATACGACTTTAGTATCCATTTTCGTTGCTCAAATGATAAGCGCACACTTCCATTTTCCATGTTTACTGTAGGCAGGCAAGGCTATTACTAATTTCGATTTTGTATCTCCTTAGGCTAGGCAAGGCTGTTAACAATTTCGCTGTTGTATCTCCTTAGGCTATAGGCTATAAAAAGAAATAAAAATCATCTGAATCTGTTAGTGGGTTCGCCTGTTATAAGTTTTTTAAAAATGTATACATGGTTTTGGGACACTCTGACCCAAAAGAAACCCCTGTAACTCTTAAAGTATAAGTCCTTTTATAAAATCATACGCATCATTCGAAAGAGGATAGTTACAAGTTTGTACAGGATTGTATAGGTTTTGACAATACAGGACAAGATAAGATACAAAACAAAATAAAAGTGTTAGTTAAAACTAACCCTTCAAGATGACTGCATGGACTGTGGAACAGCTGCGTTTCATAACTGAGCAATATTATGAGCATGGAAGAAGTGTAGTTTCAGCTCAAAGATCTTTCAAGACAAATTTTCAGATGTCAAAATCACCTTCTAAGAAAGTAATCCGTCGGTGTGTCAGAAATTTTTCCCTAACTGGCAGCATTGGAAAAAGAAAACCAACTGGAAGAGTGCGCACAGCAAGGATAGACGAGATCATTAACAGAACTCATGAAATTGTACAGGATAATCATAACATAAGCATCAGACGTGCTTCTCAGCTGTTAGGAGTTGGATATGGAACAACACACCGTATATTCAAGCAAAATTTAATGCTCTTTCCATATAAAATTCAAACAGTGCAACAACTAAACGATGGAGATTTCGCACGAAGACGACAATTCTGTCAATGGATCCAACAGAAGGTAAATGACACCACCAATTTTCTAGCAACTTTGATTATGTCAGACGAAGCCCATTTTCACTTGAATGGAACTGTAAACAAACAAAATTGTTGTTTCTGGGCAACAGAAAATCCATTGAATATTACTGAAGTCCCGTTGCTTAGTCAGCGTGTAACTGTTTGGTGTGGTCTTACTGCATCTCAGATCATAGGGCCGTACTTTTTCGAGAATTCCACCGGAAACACCGTCACTGTAAATGGTGATCGCTACGAAAAAATGTTGACCGATTTCCTTATTCCTAAATTAAGAGATCTTTGTCTAGAAAACCACTGGTTCCAACAAGACGGAGCTACCTGCCATACCACGAGGAACTGCATGGCAGTTTTGCGTCAAACGTTTCCAGGCGAGTTAATCTCAAGATTTGGGGACGTTGAATGGCCCGCAAGGTCTCCGGATTTTTCTCCCTTAGATTATTATCTCTGGGGATATTTAAAGAGTAGGGTCTACAGAAATAACTCAACGACCTTGCAAGAATTGAAGGCCGCCATCACAAATGAGATACAGGCCATACCACCGCACACTCTTGCAAAAGTGATGCAGAACTTACAAGCGAGAACACTGGAATGCTTGGCAACTAATGGAGCACATTTGAAAAGAGTCATTTTTAAAAAATAAATATTTCATAATAAACTTGTAACTCTACTCTTTCGAATGATATATAGTTTTTATGAAAGGAATTAAATATTAAGAATATTTGGCTTTTTTTATGGGTTCCATTTATCTGGATCACCCAGTATATATATATGGAAATTATTTCACGAAAGTAATACGTGAAAAACATTTATGATGAATAAAACCACGAAGGAAAGGAAACAGAGTGGTGCTCAAGCGCTTTCGTCTAATGACATCCTGAGGATGTCATTAGACGAAAGCGCTTGAGCACCACTCTGTGTTTCCTTTTCTTCGTGGTTTTATTCATCATATATATATATATATATATATTATGGTGGTCCAAAAAAACAAAAGAACAAATTTCCTTTCTCCACAAGGGTATTTTTATTCCTTTATACATAACTGAAAATCACACAAAATATTTTCCCCAAGAAACAGTATTTAGGGGTCCCCCTATGTGGAATCCATAAATCAGGGGTCTCACGCGGCAGAAAACAGTTATGCACTTGAAAAACTATGACATTAGAGCCGCCTTTGATGGAGTGGGAAGCTTCTTTCGGTGGTTTGCCACCAGTCGAAGAAGGAACTGTTTCTGCTCTTCGTCCTTCGTGAGCGTGTTGTTGTATTTTTGGATCAGGGTGATACCCCGTTCCACCGTGTCGTTTACTACTTCCATCCGAGAGGACCGATCCCGAAGTTCGTTGAAAAAAGGATCGTCCGTCCACTGTCCGGGGGGGTTTCTCCAGAAAGGATTGAGATTTCGCTTTTCCTCTTTCCATCAAAACACCAAAGAAGGAACTGGTCCTTTTAGTCACAAGGTCCTCCAACTTCATGTCTTCCACTTCATCCTTGATCTCTAGACGTCGAGGAGGGCCGAGTAACCGCGGACGCTGTAGGTTCCGGAGCATCCTTTCCTTTGTCGCCGTGGTCACTCGTTCGTCGAAAAAGGCTAGGGCAACCAGGTGCTCGGAGAGAAACCAAAGATACCTGGAAAAGGCCGCGGACGCTTTACTGGCCACAGTTTGATTTGGGTAAGTCTTGAGCAGAGACAGAAGTTCGATGTCGTTATAGGGGGCTCGAATTCCAAGGGACGCTTTGTTCCATTGTCTGATGTAAACGAGACTCACAAACAGAGCGAAGTCGGTTATGTTCCTGGCTTCTCGTGGTGTCAGCTTGAATTGGGCTTGGAAAAGGAATATCTTCAACACATAAATTCCTTTCCCCATCCAACGAGCGTGGTGTGTTGGGCCGGGAGCTCGAAATGACTCGTTCCCACTTCCTCCGCCAAGGAACAAGAGAGATAAGCGCAAGAATTCTTGATAATCGTCCTTGGTTGCTGCGCTTCGAGTGCATGTGGCAAATAATCCAGCATCTCTTTCCGCAATCTGCTCAATACCGGATCCTGGAAGAGTTCGTCGGTTGCTGCAACACACGCATCTTGATTTATCGATGGCCATTGTTTCTGAAATCGTTTGAAGAGTCAGGATTCTGGACCTCCAGATGGACCGAAAATACAGGAGAAGACGTCGGACAGCATGATTTCCATGACATGGTGACGGCAAGCAATCCAGACCAGTTCGGTTCCTAGAGCTTCTTCGATTCTGATGCAAGCTCCTTTGTGAAGCCCTGTGTTGCTGGCTGTCGTATCAAATACGAGTCCTTTGATTTGAGACCCGAGATTCCATTTCTCAATTGCTTCAACACAAGCATTCGCCTGAGACTCCCCAGTACCTTTGTCCATCTTCGGAATTCCCAAAAGCTTCTCGTGGCCGTTTCCAGTGACAAGGACAGCAATTCTATCAACGCTTGCCTTGGATCCGTCGATATCTGGCAATAGTTTGCCATCCCAGTGTAAAAGAAGAGGTCCCTCCAAAGAAGATTCCTGGTCTTCTGCTGCTGCCGTTTCCTGTCTTCCTTGTCTTCTAGACCGCCTGATTGAACTTCGGGAGAGTGTGAGCTCTGAAAGATTATGGCCAAGCGCCTCAGCAACGGCTCCAGCCACAAACACAGCTCCGCGATCTGGAAGATTGACGCGATCCAAGGCGCCGACGACTTCGGGCGAGTTGAAGATATTCTTAAGTCTCTTTGGCGTTGGGGAAGCAGCAGCTGCCGCAGATGTTGACGCAGGTCTATATTCGTCTTCGCTTTCAGATTCTCGAGAAGATGATGTGGAAGAAAGTTCTGCTGTTGCCCCCGATCTGGATTTGGTTTCCCTTCCTTCGTATCTCGCTTTTGCCATCCTTTCTTTTTCTTCTCGTTGTCTCTTTCTGCTTTCTTTTGCAGGTGTCTTTTGGTCAGCCCCACTCATGCTACAGGAAAAGACGTCTTCTCTTTGCTTCCGAAGGAATTCCCGGTTTTCCTCGTTCTTGATTACCGACATTGCTTCTTTTGTAGATATATCAAACAGCTCTTCCAGATCACCTTTGAACACTTCCTCGTTCATTCTGTCACTTTCTCGTTGTCGAGTTCGGTGCTTCTTGAGGGCTAGATACTTCTCGTACAGCTTTGACAGTTTCCGGATACATGAATCTATCCGTTGGGAAGGAATTCTGGCGCGCTGCCATACAGCAACAACTGTTTCACAGGCCAACTTGTAACTCGTGGGCAGGGTTCTTCCTTCGTCCAGGTGGTTGTACTGGGTCAGTCGGAGCACGTCCAGTACACGGGGTAGTCTTGCTGTCGATAACTGAGAGTTCGGCCTCCCAAGGAGCCAGTTTTCAGGGGCAGATCTCCTACTAGACGACGCCATAATCACTTCCGAAAAGAAAAAAACGAAATGTTTAGTATGGGGCAACCCCTAAATATCCACCAATCAAGCTCAAATTCCACACACAAGTAAGTCGACCCTAGTGAACAAAAACAAGGCATGTGGAGAAACGATTCGACCAGCATAGTTTTTTACTATAATATTTTGGACGACCCTAATATATATATATATATATATATATATATATATATATATATGTAAAATACGGTGATTAAAAATAATGTAGACATTTAGAAATTATTTATTTTAGATACTAATTTAGAGAGCAATACCAGTTTTTAATTATTAAGCGCGATTAGAATAAAAATAAATTTCAAAATGTGTCATTATTTTCACCCTCTACTCTTATATACTGTGTAATGAGGCTGAGTGTATATATATATATATATATATATATATATATGTGTGTGTGTGTGTGTGTGTGTGTGTGTGTGTGTGGAAACAGGAAATACATTTTTGTTAAAATTTAAGGATATTATTCTGTTTGCATAAATTAAAGTATTAATCTTTGAATTTTTAATATTTTATAACTCGCATCGATGCCCCAGTGGATCATCTGGCCTCTTTCTTAACCCTAACGACTCCAGTGTTGCCACATCTATAATCTTAAACTGAGACTACTAAATTCTAAATGTTCTTTTCAGCTAATATAAATCACATAAAGGAGTTAAGTGTAGAGCAAAATTATATAAATTCTTTTGCTAATATCATTGTTAGATAACCTTTGCAACCTTAAGAACCTTTTGTAAACGTGGCACCATGGGAGTTTCTCCAGGGCAAAGTGCAAACACTTTGAGATGGCAGTCGTGCCTCGGCCCTTTGGGCAGGCAGTTCGTGCCTCACCTTTGGGTGGTCAGTCAACCTAATTGGGTTTTTCTTCGTTTGGAACTCTCTAAGCAAGTGTAGTGATACAACACTGAATTCTGTTTGCGTTGATTGTAAAAGAAATCTAATATTTTAAAAGTGATCTATCCTTGTGAAATAAAGACTGAAAAGGTAATTCGTCATTTATATATAAAGCATTCCACTCACACAACGGACGGAAGGAGGGGACGCCATTGAGCAAGGGTATAAATTGTTTTCCGTAACTCGCAGTCAGATAAAGTCAAGTTGAAAAGAAGAACCGTGGACGTCAGCAGTAGAAAACGTCATTGCCGCTACAAGGAAGTTAACAAAATAATATTATCTTTTCCGGCATATATATGTAAGGAGATTGTAGACACCAATCGACTAGGGAAGTACTCCTGAGGAGGACGTTAGATAGGAGACAGGGAACTCCTGTTTCTCCTGTTACTGTCCTCCTTAGCTGATTTGTTTCCGTGTCTCATCTTCTACTTAAAAAAAATTAAGAGTAAATTTTTTTGTTTCTGGATCTCTTCTTCTCTTTCGATATAGAGGGGCATTTTTGCAAGCATTCGCCTTTGGCTCCTCCTTCCTGCATAAAAAAAATATATATATATATGTAGCGGATCGACCAGAAATAGACCAACAAATAGACAGACAAATTCTTCTTCCACGCCTTCATCAAACATTCTTGGAAAACACACGTGGCCAAAGAATCAAACAATGGAAGCATCTGTTTTTCTTCCGAACAAAAGCGAGCCCTTAACAACAAAAGGACGCGCGGGCAAGGCGTCTTAAGATTTGGCGCGAAGTCCTACGTCACATGAACTACGTATAAAAGCGAGTTTCCACTCACACTCGCTCTCACACACACACTTACTGACTCTCCACCTTCACGAGCAACACTCGTCCGTCAACCGCCCTCCGGATTCCCGCCGGAGGAGCGGCCTGCTGCTTCCTTCAAGGCCTTCGATCTATCATCACTTAAGGCCTACCGCCGTCAGCCTGCAGAAGCACTTCTTCGAAACTCAGCGCCGTTTCGTCTTCCGCCGGTTTGCCTCTCAAGCATCACCTCAATTCTACAACAAGCGAATCAACCTGGAGGCGACCGGCGCCCGGCATCTCCTCAAGCCTACGTCTGCAAGATCACCTTCAGACCATCCTGCATCTCAAGAGGCAACAACACGATCAACGCTAGTCAACCAGCTTCCAGAGGACGATCAACGACACTTCGAGCCTACAGTAATAGTTTCACTCGACACTTCAACAAAGGTTTTCATCGTCCCGGTAAGATAAGTGCATCTTTTCTAAGTAACTCTCGAAAAGCCTACACCAGCCTACCGCCGAACGGTAGGCTATACTCCCAAAGTGTGTAATTAAACGTTCCAACTGACTCTCGTTAAAACGCAATAAGCCTATTACTCAATTCAAGTGTCATTTCAATACCGTAATTCCGCGTATCATCCGTTATTGTGTTCAATTCATATATTTATGTGATAACTAAATATTCTCCTGGCGTAATCATTTAGCAGCACATAATGGCCTTATATATAAATGATATTTGTGTAACCATTGTCAAGCATTTCACTCCATTAGTATTAGGCCGCATCATTTATTCTGTTCATCCATTCAATCCTCTAGCCTACTTAATCAGAGTGTCACGTATTCCATTCACTGTACTAAACGCACGTGCATTCTTTATGTCATTTACAAGGCCCATTTGATGTACCATTTTGCATGCCATTTACATACCATCAATGAATGTATTAAGTGTCAATTAAGCTATTAATCATTCATCTTACTAGCTAAGTTCCATGTCATCAGCATAACGTAAAGGCTATCAAATAATTACTGTCAATCCTTCGTTAATTACCGTGAATAAATAACTACTTTATTTTCGTAATAAAATACAAAACAATAAGGTACTTTTTATAACCTTACATTAACTTGTTCAGGAGTAATCTGAACTGGTGATCCCGAAGCAATTCGAATCACTCGGTATTATTATAGTAGGCCTACGCCTTAGCCACTTTTAATTGGTGATACTTTACATCATAAATTATTAACCCAGCCTATCATTAATAAGCAATCAGTCATTGCATCAATTAATCACTAGCATACAATTAAATCATTATCACCTAAAATGGCTAAAATTAGGTCCATATATATATATATATATATATATATATATATATATATATATATATATATATATATATATATAATATATATGTGTGTGTGTGTGTGTGTGTGTGTGCGTGTCTAAAATTTAATATTTAATAATGTCAAATTAAGAACAAAAAGCCATAATTAACTCTCACTAAAGAGGAAGTACAAAATACTTTTAATGATATTAATAATAACTATTAATAATACTAATATTTATTTAACCTAATTTATATAATCTTCGTAATATAAAAAATAATATGTTTACCGAACATTCAATAACAATTCCGCATAATTATTTCCCTTTCTGTGGTAAATAATAGTTATGAAATAAAATACGTTACTTCAAACTAATATCCTAAACTCTGAATGAAAGCAAACACACACACACACACACACACAAGGAAGAAAATATTTTGCATAATATTTCAACTATTTTATTCAATAAAAGCCCTTATTGTTTGGAAGTTTCGGTTAATAATAATAATAGGAACGGCGAATTCTATTATTTACATTATCATTCACATGCGGTTTGAGCCCAATTTGCCTCTCTCTCGCATTATGGGCTTTGTGGGAGGAAGCGTTCTGGAGACGTTTCATTATCCTCCAAGGGCCATCTTTCCGGCTATTATTATTAAGATCCTTTCCTACAATGTTCATAATTCATTCAGTTTTATTCGAAGGGGAGAATAATATTTTAAGTCTATTTGAATGAAGAGCCATATTACACACTTTCATTTATTTATTTATATATATCCCTCGTAACTTCGTAGCAGTTCCGTGTGCTGATCTTTCTTCATACGAAAGTCACGCTGGTGGCCCCACCTTTAGGCTTGGCCTGGTGGAGGAGCGAATCGCTCTCTCGCGATCTCTCTCGCACATAGCCAGGCACACCCAGCTCATCTAGTACCGTCCAGAGCCAGGTGTCTGTCTTCTTTTGAAGAATTCTACGTTGACACCAATAATGTTGCTGGTCTCTTTTGAAAGCTGATTGAATAGTTTTGACCCCTTGAAAACCAAGTTATTTTCCTTTAAAGTTGAGGGTGCTCTTTGTCTGACCTTTAATTTGGGAACACTACACATTCTATCTTTCCTATTTTTTATTGTTGTTTGGGTTGTTACTGGGGTCGGTTTGATGTTAGGTACCAGTTTATCCATTATTTTCAACGTGTAAATATGGGCTCTTTCTCTCTCTCTCTCTCTCTCTCTCTCATTAACCTTCAACGGAGGCGGATGTGCTGTGTGGTCTCTCCAGTATTTTTTTCGATAGTTGTGTGAAAATGTTGTGACTAAGTTTGATTTAACAAAATTTGTTAGAAAAGTATAATTATATTTATTTACTTTATTATTGAGGCTAGGCCAAGCACTATTGCTTATTAATTAGATTTAATTTATTTCCTTTTCCGGTTTCTTAATTACAATTAACGAACATAATTCCGTATTGTTTAAATTCTATTTTTCGGCTGAGTTTCTCCGGTAAAGTTAACGTGAAATAATTTTGCATTGTTGTGGACGGTCGCTACAGATTCACTTTTTCAGACGAGTTAACTAGTAAAATTTGTATATTCGAGTCTATTTCCGTTTCCGGTCTGTAACACGTGCTCTCGCAGGTTCATTTCCCGCATTCACCATTTCTCCCCCACGATCCATTATATTAATTAAAATAACATATCATATTATTTAAAGTAACATCATTCTGCATTGTTATAAACGGCTGCCTACAGATCCCACTCAGTTCCGTATTCAATTCCGTTTCCGGATTGTGACACGTGCTTTTCGCTTGTGCGTGTTTATTTCTGCATTCACCATTTCTTTCTCACTATCCATTAAATTAATTAGATTAACATATTGCATTATTTAAATTAAAATCATTCTGCACTGCTATTAGCAGCTGCTTACAGGTTCCATTCAATTTTGTATTCAGTTCCGTTTCCGGTCTGTAACACGTGCCACTCGCTTGCGCATATTTATTTATTTTTGTATTTCTGCATTTACCATTTCTCCCTCACTAACTATTATATCAATTAAAATAGCATTGTATTATTTAAATTAACATCAGTCTGCATTGTTATTAACTGCAGCCCACAGGTTCCATTCAATTCTGTATTCAACTCCGTTTCCGGTCTGTAACTCGTGTTTATTTCCGCATTCACCATTTCCCCCTCGCCATCCGTTATATTAATTAAAGTAACGTATTGTATTACTTAAAAGTAACGTATAGTATTATTTAAAAGTAACGTATCGCATTATTTAAAGTAACATATTTTATTATTTAAAGTAACATATCGTAACATATCGTATTATTTAAAAGTAATGTATCGTATTATTTAAAGTAACGTATCGTATTATTTAAAGTAACGTACAGTAATACCTTGAACATCGTTGTTTTGAATATCGTCGTTTTGCGCTTTCGTCGTTGCTATGCTTGCGACTAAGACTTACAACATTATCGTCTTGGCTTTGCTATTTCGTCGTCTTACGACTGGCAGCATCACCCTTCCTTACCCTTCCCCCTTTTCATGTTTAATAAAACGTTTAAATTGAACAGTAGACAAATGTTTTGCTTAGAAATAATTTCCAATTTCATTTTTTCGTTCGTATTCTAAATTTTTGTGTTTAAATAAAAGGTTTGAATTGAACAGTTTCTTATTGACTTTTTTCCTGTGATTGAGCTGTTAAAACGAGTGTATTTGTACTGTATTTGTAATGCAAAAATCCTGATTTTGACACAAAAAAATCTGAGAACGGAACCTCTTATTTCCCATAGGTTACATTCCTTGAATATCGTTGTTTTGAATATAGTCGCCTTTTCCAGGAACGCATCAGCGACGATGTTCGAGGTATTGCTGTATCGTAAAAAGAAAATATGACAGGGCCACCTAAACTGAAAGCTGAATGCTTTAAATGTAAAGTTAGTCATTGGTGTGTCGCCTTCCCCGAAGGTAATATCAGCGACATCACATCTTTAAGTATATGTTTGTTTTGTAAACTTAGAGAAAATCACGAAAAGGAAGTTAAAGAGCTAAAGGAATTAGTAAAAAAGCTTGAAGCTCGAGTCGTAACACTGGAAATCCAACCCAGTGGACAAGATTAGACTGAAAACGCATCAGCAGATGTAAACTGTAAGGTTAAACATCTAGAACAAAGCGTGACCCGCTTGGAAAATATGGTGAATATTCCAGAAAGTAGGACAGAGGAACGAGAATTCCAATTGGTCAAAAATAAAATACCCTGCAAATCAAAACATAAGGATTCAGAACCCATTACCGTAAAAAATAAGTTTCACTTACTTCCCGAAGAAGAGGAGGAATTCTTTTTAATTGGAGACTCTCTGGTCAGGAATCAAGATGACTTTTTCGGAGCAAGACGCGTGACCAAGAGAAAACTCCGATGTTTTCCACGTGCCACGAGCAGGGCCGTTTCTAGCCATTAGGGGGCCCTAAGCAGTATACCCATTTGAGGACCCACCCCCTCCATCCACCAACTCACGCCTTACTACATCACCTCAGCACACACATACAAAAAATGGCTGTGTTAATAAAAAACAATTATGAAACAATTTTAATGAAACATTTATGTCCAAAACAACAAATATGTACTTTCAGAAGACAAACAGAAAAAATACTCTTCATGAAATTCCTGAAAATTAGCTTATACATTACCAATTTTGCTGATTTAATTCTAACACCTGTTTTTAGGTAACTTTGGTGTGCTGATTTCAAAAATCACCTTAGGTTTTGCCTATCACGTCAGGTTTTCGGGCAATCAAATGCGGATAATTTGGAGATATCGCATTTTGGCAGGGTTATGCCCAATTTTTTTTCTTTTCAAAAAATAAATTTTTACATACTCAGAATCAGCATGGAAAAGTAAACAATTGTGCAGGGAGTGAACTTTAATATACAATGGTAATATTGATACAAAGTGATTAAAAGTGTTTAGATAAACAAAAAATGAATCCATATTAAAGCAAGCACGGGACCAGTTTTCTTAACATTGTCTTTTTTCTTGTTTTCTTACTTTTCAGTGCTGATAAATTTTCTCTTATAGGACTTCCTAGAATGAGAGATGTCAAGACAATCTCTTTGCAGGCTCCAGCAGTAGTCAGCCATCATATGGGTATCCCATCTTCCTTGGTATCGTTCTTCCATCACTTTGATATCTTGGTGGAACCTTTCACCTTGCTCTTCACTAACATCACCAAGATTTTCTGGAAATTTATCCAGATGACTGTTGAGATAGTGAACTTTAATGCTCATGTTGCAACCCAACTGCTGAAAGTTTACAAGTAAATCCTTTACAAGATCTTTATAATTTTCAGACTTTTTGTTTCCTAGGAAGTTCTTAACTACTGCCACAAAGCAGATCATGACGCCACGCTCACACCTGGGGAAATCACAGATACCCAAGATTTTAATATGTTGTACATGACCTTTAGATTTAATGCACAGATTTGCGTATTCCACAGATAAAATTTTAACAGCAAAACAGCTGTTAACAGGTCTCAAAAATCATCAATTTTGATAAGCGCCCTTCATGGATCACCCAAAATAGGCATATTGCATTGCACGAAAACCTGATGTGATGGACAAAATCTAAGGTGATTTTTGAAATCAGCACATCAATATTTTCCAGAAACAGGTCTTAGAATTAAATCAGCAGCAAAAAATGTTTTTTTTGTTGGCCAGTGTTATTATTTATTTACTAACTCTATGATACAATCGTGTGATAGCTAACAGTTATACAGAACAGTTTGTATCTTCAAAATTTTTGCCTCCTAGATTTTTTCTGGGCGAAATCATCAATAACATCATCATATGAAATCTTCCTGCCAACGTCCTGGTTGATGCTTATGATGCCAAGGCCACGGAGGCGATCCTGCCCTATTGATGATCTGAGGTAGTTCTTGATTAGCTTCATCTTAGAGAAGCTCCTCTCGGCTGACGCTACTGTCACAGGTAGAGTGCAGGCAATTCTTAGTGCAACCCAAAGATTGAGGTATAGTTCCTCCAGTTGCTTCTGATGAAAGAAGGAGAGAAGCTCCAATGCAGTCATGGTGTGTGATGGTCTAGGATCTGGCCAAGAGTTCGTATAAATTTCTGGGTGCAGAGGTTTTGACGACTGATCTAGACTAATTTTGTGGCGCAGAATCCGAATTTTTCTATGCCATCGCACCAAATTGGTGCGAAAGTGGTCAAAATGGCAAAAAATTGGCAAAAATGGCAAACTTTTATCCGTTTTTCGTATTTTTGTCATATTCTTGATTTGAAAAATTTTTAAGGGCAATTTTTTGTTTGAGAATCTGTTTTTGTTACATACTGCTGCCTGAACCAAGAAAACTGACAAAAATGTCAAAAAATAACAGCAAAAATAGTAAAAAATTAAGTAAATATTGTCAAAAAATCGCAAAAATGAAATTTTTGGCTATTTTGGTGCATAAACTAGCTCTAACCAATCATATCGAACTAAATAGTCAAGAAATTAGATATTAATAGCTCTGCAAGAATTTATTAAAACAAAGTATGCACAAATGTCTAAATTTCGGGTATAAATCGATAAAAATGGTTGTAAAATACTTGAAAAAATAGCCAAAATATAAAAAAATAGTACTAATTTTATGTTATTCTTAGGCTTGCTTGTTGTAAAATGCTTGTACTTCTTATACAATTGATCTATTTGATTTCTTTAGAGTACTAAGTCATATTTATTGTGTTTCAGGTTTAGTATTGGTAGTAGCTACAAATTGAGGATCCCTGTATTCATTATGTGATTCAACAGATGATAGATCATGGTAAGTAATAATCGAATTGAATATTTAAAACATAAATATAAAGACCAATGTGTTACAAATGAATTTTTATATGTATAGAATAGAACCAGTTTATTATAATTGCAATTGCAAGAAGTCTTAGTATATTTTATTTTTTCAGGAAGTATGTCAACTTGTGCCAGAAAAGAAGCATAGTTCAAACCTTGGTAAATGTATCTTGTGCCAGAAGAACAAAAGCCCAAGTGGAGAGAAGTATTTGAGCAGCGGAGAACAAGGAATAAAAAATTTGCTTCAGTTGGCTTCTGCGTACCCAAATGATGACAGAAGCAAGCGTTTGAAAGCTCTTACTGAGAGCCAGACTCCTTATATCCAGTATCACAGCACTTCGTGCTATGCAACATATAAAAAGTTCGTTGAACGTAGCCAGAAGTCTAAAAATGCTGAATCTGAACCCTCCGATTCCCAGAGCCATGCCTTATCGAGCTCCAGTAATGTCCAAGCTATTCAACAGTACATTTACAAAGTTGGAAACACATTGAGCAAAACATTAGATGGCAAACCATTCAGAAACATTGCTACCGGTGAAGAGGATAACGAGTCTTATACATATCACATTACTTGCCTAGATAGAGATGTTGCTTACAAGAATTTCAAAACCGAACGGCTTGAGAAAAAACAGAAACTTTGTTTGCAGCAATTAAGAGGCAAAAACCCGCAACAGCGAGGAACACTTCCAGAAAACGAAAGGAATATGACATAAAAAAAGAAACCATTGCAGCACTGAACTACATTGCATTTGCTCAGCTCAGGGAATTTCCATTGAATCAATTACTTTCCCATGAAATTACACCTCTTCCATTTTTTCTTGTAGACAGTGATGGTTTTTTGAAGAAGTCTAAGGAAT
Organism: Bathynomus jamesi; assembly: GCA_023014485.1. Classification (NCBI taxonomy): domain Eukaryota; kingdom Metazoa; phylum Arthropoda; class Malacostraca; order Isopoda; family Cirolanidae; genus Bathynomus; species Bathynomus jamesi. The sequence goes on along the minus strand of JAJOZX010002469.1, from coordinate 204,196 downwards.
CGGAATTGGGATCGGAACTTGAAAAGAAACTGGGTGAAGACCTCCCATTGTTGTTAGAAGGGAATGTTGCAATGATCATAGATTTTATGGCTCAAGTAAGGAAATTCTCGGTGAAAAAAGCAATGTTGAAAACATGTGGTGAATTTGCACAATCACTTTTAAATGTTTTTGAGTATGGGATCCAAGTCAACCACAATTCATATCTTATTTGAAAATTACAAGGCTTCAAGCATCAAGACTGGAGAACGGATGAGACGATCAATTGCGCATTCCAAAATACAAATTTCCATAACATCACCTGAGCAGAGGCTTCCAACTGACTTCAACAAGTATTGGAGTTCCACAGATAACAGGGCAAACTTCCAAAAATTTTTTGTCGGATTTTTCATGGAAAACTACCATGGAGATAAAGTAATTGTACTGGGAGGTGATACTCTTCAAAAACCTGAAGTTTGTGTCCAATTCCAAAATGGGAAGGTCTGCGAAATTCCTGAGCTTTGTTCTTCACAAGAAGAAGCAGATGACAAAGCGATGTTACATGTAAACTATGTGGTGGATAAAGCAATGCCTGGTGGTGGAGCCACAGTTTCAGTAGCTACCAGTGATACTGATATCTTTGTGTGCCTCATCTACCATTTAACAAAATGGATTGAGCATGGCCTGAAGGAATTATGGTTTGTTAAAGGTTCTGGAACAAGTCGCAAAATCATTCCTCTGCATGGCTTGCATCAAAAGCTTGAAAACGATTTGATCCAAGTTTTACCTGCCTTGCATGCTTTAACTGTCTAGGACAGTGTCAGTAAAGTAGGCACAAAATCTAGTGCACTGAAGCAGTCAAACTACTTTGATGAAATTAAGGACTTTGGCAAGGAACCACTTACAGAGGAAATAATCGAAGGTGCCGAAAACTTTCTGGTTCATTGCATCAAACCCAAGTCAAAATTCATATCATTTGATCAACTAAGATCTGAGCAATACTACAAAACTGGGGACAAAATCGATTTTACTCAGCTTACTTGCTCTTCAAAAAGTATTAGACTGCATATTAAACGGGCACATCTTCAGTGCAAACTTTGGCTTGACTCTCCATATGGCTCCATATCTGAAAATTTAAATCCACTTGACTATGGTTACGTAAAATCTGATGAGGGACTTTTGGAACCTCAACTAACCGATTACCCAGATAAACCTCAAGATTTGATTGAACCTTGCAGCTGCAAAACCTGTACCAAGAGGTCAAAATGCCCTTGCACTGCGTCATTCATACCATGCTGCTCATTCTACAAGTGCAATCAAAGAACATGCCAAACTCCTAACGCCTGAATTTCAGCAGGTAACTGAATAAAATTACAGATGAACAAATCTGTACATTGTACTTCTGTTTCATTTTCATGGTGTCGGAAGATGATACCACAAAAGCCATAGTGCTTTTATTTGTAAATAATGTTTCATTAAAAGTTTCAAATAAACAAAAAAAAGAACAGAAAAAAAAAGCAATGGGGCCTCATCATTAAATGAGGTCGTTCCCACTAAGTTAGCTATAACTTAGCCCATTGCCGTGGTGCTGCACTGGGAAGATGCACCTGAGTGACGGTAACACTTTCTCAATCACATAAGCGGCCTTGACAGTTTTTGTCATTTTTGCCAAACTCTTTGCCACTTTCGCAAGATTTTCAGTCAACTTCATCATCAGAAATAATACATGATCTTATCTCACAGTCTTTTACAACATGCAAACCTAAGAGTTTTATAAAATTAGCACTATTTTTTATATTTTGTCTATTTTTTCAAATATTCTACACCCATTTTTAATCATTGTAACCCAAAATTTAGACATTTGTACATGTTTTTGTGTTAGGAAATTTTAGTAGAGCTATTAATATCTAATTTCTTGACTATTTAGTTCGATAAGATTGGTTAGAGCTAGTTTATGCACCAAAATAGCCAAAAATTTCATTTTTGCGATTTTTTGACAATATTTACTTAATTTTTGACTATTTTTGCTGCTATTTTTTAACATTTTTGTCAGTTTTCTTGGTTCAGGCAGCAGTATGTTACAAACACAGATTCTCAAACAAACAATTGCCCTTAAAAAAATTTTCAACTCAAGAATATGACAAAAATACGAAAAACTTATAAAATTTTGCCATTTTTGCCAATTTTTTGCCATTTTGACCACTTTCGCACCAATTTGGTGCGATGCCATAAAAAAATTCAGATTGTACGCCCCAAAATTAGTCTAGATCAGTCGTCAAAACCTCTGCACCCAGAAATTTATACGAACTCTATGCCAGATCCTGTACTATGAAGGTAAAGTCGGCAAGTTCTTAATTTCGAGGGTCGGTTCTCTTCCATCAATATCAGAGTCAGCTCCAGAGCTCAGTATTTTAGAGAGCTTTTCACACTTGCAGGACAAGTCTTCCTTGTTCATTGTTGTGAAGTTTAGGAGAACCTCAAATATGTCCCTCACATCATCTAATGTTTTGAATCTCATTTATTGACCCGATGGCACAATCCACCACCACATTGAAAAATTCGACTTCCAGCCTCTTTAAGGCTTCTGTAAATGGTTCGTCAGGAGCTTCGTAAGCAAAGTGCTTTTTTGTGGATCTAAGCCTCTTCTCCTTCAGCACAGCTTCCACATTCATTTCCTCACATATGTCCCTAGCTACGACTTGTGCTGCAACAAAACCTGTGTTTCTGTAGTTGGTGAGTGAGTCTTTTGTTTTTGTGAGGAGGTTCACTGCCACATCAAGCTGCATTGTAGGAGACTGCAGAAGTTTGCTCACATGGTTAACTGCATGAAGAATGTCATACCATACTACTGTGCAAATCTGAAAGCGATAAGACCCTCCCTCCTCTGCAAGTGCTTGTGCTTCAGTCCTGGCTATGGCATCTGTGGCATTGTTTCTGACTTCCAACAGGGCCTCTCTGATGTTGTGGCTCTGGTATCGCACAGCCTCAATGCTCTTAAGCCGGCTCTCCCACCTGGTTTCACTCCAAAACTTGAGTGTTATGTTCACGTACTTCTTGAGGATTGTCCATCTCTGTGTAGCTGCTTCAAAAAGGTTGTACAATTTTTGTACGTTGCCAAAGAAGCTGATGGCATCTGTGGAAGCTTTAGCTGCATCAGCCACTACAAGATTCAGAGTGTGAGCCCCACATGAAACATAGAGTGCACGACAGTTCTTCTCTAATAACCTTGCCTGAAGACCTTTGTTCTTGCCCTTCATGTTCGCTCCGTTGTTATATGACTGTCCTCTGCAGTCATCAAAGTGAATATTCAGTTCATCTAGTCTCTTCAGAATCAGAGCTGATAAACCCAGGCCTGTACTTTCTGAAGCCTCAAGAAAGCCCAAGAAGTATTCTTTTATTTCTGGTACTTCACCCATTTTAACAGTTCTGATAATAATCGACATCTGTTCTTGGTGGCTTATGTCTGGAGTGCAGTCTAAAATGAGTGAGTAATATTTAGCTTTTTTTATTTCTGCAACAATGGCATCCAAGATCTTCCCACTAATGGACCCAATGAGCTCATTTTGAATGATGTTTCCTAGGTAACTTGAATGACTATATTGGCCACTTTCGACTCTGCTGATGTGTTTCATCACTGGATCAAATTTGGCAAGCAGCTCAACCTCCTTCAAGAAGTTGCCATTGTCTCGATTGTACAATGTAGAGGAAGATCCCCTGAAAGCAAGGATTCTCTCTGCCAGTGATTGGATTATACTTACAAGACGTGTGTGAGAACATCTCGCCAGCGTCTTCGCTCTACCTCCATTAATGACATTTCAGTTTGGTCAATGCTCCTCCCAGTTTTTAGTCGCAGTTCCAGATCCTTCCATGTTGCCATGTTATCTGCATATTCTGAACTATTTTCATGGCCTTTCAGAAGCGAACCAACGTTTATCCAGTCTGAAAGTCCATCCGTAATTAGTTTGTACGACTTCCTTGAAAACAACTTGCAGCAGAAGCAATAAAGAGCATCATTCCTTCTAGAGTACATCAGCCAGCTTCGCTTTATTTTTTCCCCATTAATTAATGTTCTGTACATGTAATGGTGATGAACGCTTCTACCGTCCTCTCGTTTAGGGAATGTGAAATCTGGACTGATTTGGTCCTCGAGATACCAGATCTGTCTTCAAGGCATCTGACAGGACAACTGGCCAGTCATACGGAACAAGCGGTGGAGCAGATCTTGGTTCTTGTTGCTCAGTAGAAATGCCTGTGTGTGGTGTTTGAAGCCGAACAGAAGATGGGCCACTTGTTGGTTCATCAGGCTCTACTTCTACTGGTGTTTGAGGTTGCATAGAGGATGGTCCTGCTGTTGGCTCATGATGCTCATCAGGCTTTGCTGAGGATGGCTTTTCCAAATATTTCAGTAGTGCTCCTGAGAAGAACATAACATTACATATTCTGTTAATTTTTGCTAAAATACTCTTTCTTACCTTGTTTGATAATTGATCTGTGTGAACAGAATTTGAGGTGATGTGATTGATTAAATTTCACATTTCGAAATATTATAAATATTACAGAGACTAGCTTACTCTACACGATTCCTGAGCACTTGCCTGGCTTGATGGTCTACCTAACCTAGTTGCCTGAATTGTAATCATAAGAATATACAAGTGGCACATCTCACCTGTGTTACTGGAAAGCTTCTCCTCCTCTATTTTCTTCTTTTTCCGTTTTTCAGCTCCTGATGGATAATGTCGTTTCATTTTCCAAGATGCACGAAGTCACACCTAGTTAACTACAACTAATCTGCTAAATAATAATAATCATGATAATAATGATGATGATGATGATGATAATAAAAATAATAATAATAATAATAATTGTTATAATTGTAACGTTAATCAAATACATTAAAATAATCAGACCATTAAGGTTTATTCTATCTATTATTCTAACCAACAAAATTCACATTATCTGAAAAAGATGAGAAAAGAATTAATAAACTTGAAAACATAACGAAAATAATCCTCGGTTTTAAAGTGTTACAAAATCTCTTAATGATTAGTAAATTAGTGAAATAATGTTTTACAATACTAGAAAAATTAAGCATTTAAGAAAGTATAAGCATATAGTAAGAATAAAGTTAAATAATATAGAAAAAGATCTCACAATAATTATTTACACATAACGACCAAAACGTTTCGTTTGTCTCCGTTTTATCACATTTGTCTCATACAAAAACTTTAATTAATATGACAATAATAATAATAATAATAATAATAAGGATAATAATAATAATAACAATAATATTAATAATAACTTCAGCTATATTCCTATTTTTGCCCACTGAGCTATGACCTGGGAGCCTGTCTAGGGGCCCCCAAGTAGCAGCGGGGCCCTAAGCGGCCGCTTAGTCTGCTTATGCCAGGAAACAGCCCTGGCCACGAGTCAGATAATAAATAGGGAATTAGTCAAAATTAATATCAAGAATAAGAGTTCTACAGATCTACAGAAGCTAAGGCTAACAAAGACCCTAAGATCCACTCCAAGGTTAGCCCAAGAGAAAGAAGAAAGTAAGGAGTTAAAAGAAGAGAATATGGGGTTAAGTAAGTAGCAAAACCTATCACTCGTTGGTTAAAATTCATTCAGAAAAAGAGAAAGAAGGACACCATCATCATCTGCCGGCCACTGCCGACAAGTCAGAAAAATAGTCGGAGAGAACAGGAAAGATTGCAGAACGGTCCTCTACTTCATAGGGAGGTAGAGCCCACTCTGCCGGAAAAAGATGAAAAAAGTAAAATAAGAACGCTTACAAATCATGCAATACATTCTTAACTCAAGAACAACACATTCTTAACTCAAAGCAACACATTCTTCCAACTGTTGCAGACCGATCCTCCACTCCATAGGGAGGTGGAGGATGCAGCCCACTAGGCTGGAAAGGCGTGAAAGATGGAAAGAAGTAAAATATGAACGCATTACAAAACATTCTTAACTCAAACACTATCATACCATGCAAACATGCAAACTACAGACATGCAATAAAGAGAGAAGAAAAATAAGTATAAAGAATAACAAAAAGTGGGTTAATTTACTTAACAAGCTACAACTAAGTTCGTGTTAGTCTAATTTTTTTTTTTTTTGCTGGCATATCACACGCTGGCATGTCACAAGCTGGCATTAGACGTCAACAGACTGATCCCCGATTACGACCTCCAGAGCTCCTGTTACCAATTGTTTTTTTTATTTTAAACAACGTTAATATTTTTAAAATGTCTATCTAGACATCATTGTACCATCATTGTACATGTTGGTGGCAATCACTTTTTTCAGGGAGGGACAGGAGGGCAGACAGAGTCCATTGTAAAAGAGTTCAAGATCCTAACCGATAAGGTTAGGGAAAAGACAGATATGGGTATGGTTGCAGGGATTCTCTCACGAATGCGTGCTAGTGACTATAATTCAAGAAAGTAAAGCCATTAGCAGAAATAAGAGAGTTAAACGCATGTGTGAGGAAAAACGCCTAAAGTTTGTTGATTTTTGGCCTACGTTCTTCGGAAATGGGAAATACTTTGGCTCGTTCGAGATACACTTTAATCAGAAGGGGAAAAAGAAGTTTGGTGATTTACTGAACATAAATTTGTATAATCTTTTTAAACTAGGACCCCCCCAAAACCAGCAATTGATCCTGCTCCCCCAACAGTTGGTCCTCCTCCCCAGCAGTTAGTCCTCCTCCCAGCAGTTAGCCCTCTTCGCACAGCAGTTAGCCCTCCTCTCACAGCAGTTACTCCTACTCCCACAGCAGTTAGTTCTCCTCCCATAGCAGTTAGTCCTCCTCCAGCAGTAGTTCATCGTACTCCCCCAGTAGTTGATTCAACTGCTTCGGGAAACGACTCACACCAGTTAGGAGAAATAACAACTTAAAATCTCTCAAAACTGTGCTCTTCAATGCGAGGTCAATTAGAAACAAACTAATGGAACTTATAGCGATCGTCAAAACTGAGAACTTTGATATCATAGGAATAACGAAATCCTGGATTCATTCTGAATCAAGGGATTTTGTAGGAGAATTTGAAATGGTAGGTTACAAAATGTTTCACAAGGATAAGAACGGAAGGGAAAGAGGCGGTGTATTTTTTGTATGCTCGTGCCTTCCTGCACCTGGTAAACAGTAATATTGTATCTGCTCATGAAATGTTGGGAATTGATCTAAACCTAAATAATAAAGTCGTGTATCTACTTCTAGAATATAGGCCACCTCACTACCCCGTTGATAAGGATATAAACTTGAGTAACCAATTAAGCAGAATAGTGAATAATAGGATCAGCGTGATTTTGGAGGATTTTCATTGTGGTAATATAAATTGGAAAAACAAAACGGCTGATGCTGAGGGCTCAAGACTGTGGAATTTGCCGATGATAATTTATTAAATCAATCGGTTGGCGGTCCTACAAGGGGTAATAATAAACTAGACATCATATTCACGAACGAAGATGACCTAGTCTCTAACCTGACTATTGGTGAAAATTTGAGTAACAGCGATCATAATTTGATGAGGTTTGATCTCAGGGTTCCAGTTAATACATGTGAAAAGACTCGTGAAAGACTGGATTTCTCCAGAGCAAATTTTGAAAGCTTCCGAAGTAGTTTAGACACACTTGGAGTTCTAATAAGTGAGGATGTCAATGTCACCTGGAGCTTGTATAGGGATCAATTTAGAATATTACCGAACATTTTTATACCCACTAAAATAGTTTCCTTGTCAACAAAGTCGCCGAAATGGTTTAACAACGAAATTAGCAGTGCTATTACGGGAAGAAATAGAGCCTACAAACTACTTAAGTCACATTTCAACCAGACCAATTCATAAAACTATATAAACGTACGTAGGAGGGTTAAGTCCTTAATTACAATTAGATCAGCCAAACGTGATGAAAAAGCTAGAGTTGCCTCACTCTGTAAAGTTAATCCTAAAGAATTTTATGCCCATGTTAATAGCAGCAAGCCAATTAAAAATTCTGTAGACCCCTTAAATCTAAAAGATAGAAATGGCGGACTGAAATTCGGTGATAAAGATATAGCTAATACGTTAAACGAGTTCTTCGTTACAGTCTTCACGGAGGAAGACTCAATTGAAGGGCCAAGTCCTCGGATTACATACGACGGTGACCATCCCGTAGAGACCATGAGTTTTATGAGAAATGAAATACAGCAATTAATTGATAAGATGAATAAATACAAATTACCTGGTCCCGACTTATTTCTTCCGAGGGTATTAAAAGAGGTTAGCTACAATGTTGTTGACGACTTAGTAACCATATTCAAACAATCAATCGAGTTAGGGAAAGTTCCAACCGACTGGAAGTTAGCAAATGTAACACCAATCTTTAAAAAGGGTGATAGGGAAAATCCTTGTAATTACCGCCCGATCAGTTTAACATCAATTGTCGGCAAACTGTTGGAATCCATCATTACAAAACGCAGAGGCGTACCTAAAGTATTTGGCACCCGGGGCGGATCCTTCCTTTGGCACCCCCCATAAATAATTTTAAAATGTAAACACAGAGAAAAATATATTATGTTTGCAAGTAGATTTTTAAACAGTACAGTACTGTCATAAGCAAATTGGAAATAAAAAAAAATGCAGACCATTAAAAATTCAGTGAACAGGCAATACTGCATTTTATTTTATACAAAAAACACAGGAAATCCAGTCTCAACGCTCAGCCTATTTCTTCAAAGGTAAATAGAGAGGATTCACAGTCTCTGCTTTCGAGCCTTAATTTCTGCAAATTGCTCAATGACCTCATCAAAATTCACCTTCTTTGCATATTCATGTTCAACTGAAAGTAAAGCCAGGTTTGTCAATCTTGTCTCACTCATGGTTGAGCGAAAGAAATTTTTTAGCAATTTCAATTTGGAAAAACTTCTTTCACATGAACCAGTAGACATACAGACAGTCAAAAAGAATCTCAAACACAGTGACAAGCTTGGCAAAGATTCACAAAAATCCCATTTCACAATAAACTCCAGAAACTGCAATGCTGTCCATTTCTTTGCCTCTTCAACGTTGATTTTGGCAGCTTCCAAATGCCTCCGAAGTCGTCCAATTTCCACACTGATATCTTCATCAGATAATTCATCGAAAATCTGAAGAGTCAAATTTGGAATATACTTCCGAAGTTCTTCTTCTGTTGCAACAACCAAAGTGTTTGGCTGAATAACAGCGAAGATTGACAGAATTTGATCCATTGCCTTAGAACGAATCTCCAATTCTTGATGAAAGCGATCAAGACATTCAAAGAAGCCTACAAACTACTTAAGTCACATTTCAACCAGACCAATTCATAAAACTATATAAACGTACGTAGGAGGGTTAAGTCCTTAATTACAATTAGATCAGCCAAACGTGATGAAAAAGCTAGAGTTGCCTCACTCTGTAAAGTTAATCCTAAAGAATTTTATGCCCATGTTAATAGCAGCAAGCCAATTAAAAATTCTGTAGACCCCTTAAATCTAAAAGATAGAAATGGCGGACTGAAATTCGGTGATAAAGATATAGCTAATACGTTAAACGAGTTCTTCGTTACAGTCTTCACGGAGGAAGACTCAATTGAAGGGCCAAGTCCTCGGATTACATACGACGGTGACCATCCCGTAGAGACCATGAGTTTTACGAGAAATGAAATACAGCAATTAATTGATAAGATGAATAAATACAAATTACCTGGTCCCGACTTATTTCTTCCGAGGGTATTAAAAGAGGTTAGCTACAATGTTGTTGACGACTTAGTAACCATATTCAAACAATCAATCGAGTTAGGGAAAGTTCCAACCGACTGGAAGTTAGCAAATGTAACACCAATCTTTAAAAAGGGTGATAGGGAAAATCCTTGTAATTACCGCCCGATCAGTTTAACATCAATTGTCGGCAAACTGTTGGAATCCATCATTACAAAACGCAGAGGCGTACCTAAAGTATTTGGCACCCGGGGCGGATCCTTCCTTTGGCACCCCCCATAAATAATTTTAAAATGTAAACACAGAGAAAAATATATTATGTTTGCAAGTAGATTTTTAAACAGTACAGTACTGTCATAAGCAAATTGGAAATAAAAAAAATGCAGACCATTAAAAATTCAGTGAACAGGCAATACTGCATTTTATTTTATACAAAAAACACAGGAAATCCAGTCTCAACGCTCAGCCTATTTCTTCAAAGGTAAATAGAGAGGATTCACAGTCTCTGCTTTCGAGCCTTAATTTCTGCAAATTGCTCAATGACCTCATCAAAATTCACCTTCTTTGCATATTCATGTTCAACTGAAAGTAAAGCCAGGTTTGTCAATCTTGTCTCACTCATGGTTGAGCGAAAGAAATTTTTTAGCAATTTCAATTTGGAAAAACTTCTTTCACATGAACCAGTAGACATACAGACAGTCAAAAAGAATCTCAAACACAGTGACAAGCTTGGCAAAGATTCACAAAAATCCCATTTCACAATAAACTCCAGAAACTGCAATGCTGTCCATTTCTTTGCCTCTTCAACGTTGATTTTGGCAGCTTCCAAATGCCTCCGAAGTCGTCCAATTTCCACACTGATATCTTCATCAGATAATTCATCGAAAATCTGAAGAGTCAAATTTGGAATATACTTCCGAAGTTCTTCTTCTGTTGCAACAACCAAAGTGTTTGGCTGAATAACAGCGAAGATTGACAGAATTTGATCCATTGCCTTAGAACGAATCTCCAATTCTTGATGAAAGCGATCAAGACATTCAAACATAGCCCTTTTTACTTCCTCTGGCAATGGGAGACCAGCATCCTTTGCCATCTCTCCTGGCCATCCTTTTTCGGAGCTTTACTCTCCCTCTTCTCTCCATAGAAATCTCCATTTCCTCACACTTTGTAGTTGCATAATGAGTGGCCCTCTCCACAATTTCATTGCGCTGATCTTCAAGAAACAGTTTTAGAGCTTGGAGCTTCACAATGCACTTTTCAAGGCTGATTCCAACTGTTTGCAAATGCTTTTGTGTGAGATTAATTTCTTCCAGGACTTCACACCAGAAAGAAAGGTAACTCAAAAAAGAGAAATCACATACAGCAGACAGCAAAATCTGAGCTGATCCTCTTCTGTCCACATTTTCTTTGGGATCGCACAGTACTTCAAGAGTTGAGGTCAGCTTTTCAAAATTTGCCTTCACTGGTTTCACAGCGTCATAATGAGCACTCCATTTTGTCTGGGAAAGTCTTTTGACTGTCATGCCTACATTCTCCATCAGCACTTCCCATCGATGAGTTGAGACTGTAAAGAAGGAATAGACTCTCTCCAAGGTTAAAAAAAAAAGTCACACATGAAGAAACGCTTCCAAATGAGTGCACTCCGCAAAGGTTCAGAGAATGATGTGCACAAGGCACAAACGAAGCCTTGGGATTAATGTCTCTGATCTTTGACTGAACACCACCATGAATCCCAGCCATAGTTGCAGCGTTGTCACATCCTTGACAACGGCACAGGTTTATGTCCAGTTCATCTCTCTCCAGATATCTCAGGATATCCCGTGTGAGCTCAGCAGCAGTCTTTCCGGCAATAGGGAAGAAGCCCAAGAATGATTTAAAATTTATTTTATAGTGGAAATTAACATTAAGCTGTTGTAATAGTTTGAACATTTTTAAATTATTTTTCTTACTTTGGCGAATTTTTCATTTGGTTTGAAAACTTGTACTGGTATTTCAACTCTCCCGATGGCACCCCACTCCTGGCTGTCACCCGGGGCGGACCGCCCCCCTCGCCCCCCTTAGTACGCCACTGACAAAACGTATTGTGTATCACCTTGAATCTAACAATCTAATTTTTTATTCTCAACATGGATTTAGGCGACATAGATCCTGTCTGACAAACCTGTTAGAGGTTTTCCATAATATGCATACACTATACGATGCAAGTAGGGCAATAGATATAGTGTATCTCGACTTTCAAAAAGCCTTTGACAAAGTCCTTCACGCGAGATTGATGGCTAAAATCAGAGGACTTGGAATCACCGGGCTCGTTTCCAACTGGATTGAGGATTGGCTACAAGATAGAAAGCATCGAGTGGTGATAAATGGAGTGGCTTCGGAGTGGGTGCCAGTCACCAGTGGTGTCGCACAGGGTTCCGTTCTGGGTTCTTCACGTTTTATCATTTATATTAATGATATAGACGTCGGGCTTCCAAGTACAGTCTCTAAATTTGCAGACGATACGAAATTAGGAAGTAGTGTAGGTACTGAGGAGGGCATAAGAACGCTTCAGAATGATTTTGACAGGTTGAGCGAATGGTCTGCTAATTGGCTGATGCCATTCAACTTGAACAAATGTAAGGTAATGCACATAGTTTATTAAAACCTGAAGATCGATTACGCTCTCTTGGGAAGGAACTTGACTGAATAATGAACAATGAATAATTCCTATATAATTCTTATATTTATATAAGAATCCACATGTCTACCTAATCCTTGTATTTATATAATCCTTATATTCAAATATTCATTTTTACATAAGGACCAAACTCGCATAATGCAAGTTTGGATGACTTTAGTATTCAATGTATGGTAAATTCTTTAACCTATTATTATTTATATGTTGTTCATTCATACGTCCATTTCCTTTCTTGACCTTTATCTTTTGTTGATTTTATTAATTATTCATTCAGCTACCTATTCTCTACCTATTGTCAACCTATTGTGTGACTACCAATATGTGTACAAAACTTTATGCATTCGTACATGTTCGCAAATGATCATGATCACGTACGTAGTTACCTTACATGTACAATGTACATACGTCCACATGTATTCTTTTTACTTTTTCTTTTAATTATTTCACTTCTCGCAAGATATTCGTTCATGCTTACACAAGTGTTCGAATTCCGCTGACCAGGCAAAAATGAGAGCTTCTGAGGTGAAAATCTCCTCTTGCTTGCTTCTAATTTATAAAACATTATTATGTGTGTTATGTTATATATATATATATATATATATGTGTGTGTGTGTATATATATATATATGTATATATATATATATATATATATATATATATATATATATATATATATCAGTGGCGTGCGGTGATTTTTCGTCAAGGGGAAGCAATTCAAGCAAAAACAACAAAGATTATATAAAATAAAAAAAAACTTTAAAATACTCGTATATAATAAAAACAAAACACATATAATCATCTACTTACTTTACTTATAGGTTAATTCTATTCTTCTTTCTTTTTTATTAAATATATCTATTATTTCTTCGTAAAAGGCATCGGTTTTCATATCCTTAAGAAGCTTTTTCTCAATTGAGATTAAAGCTAAACTTGCAAGCCTTTCTTACCCTTGCGCATTTCTAGCGTAGTTACGTATTCGCTTTAAATGAGAGAATGACAGCAGACAGCACGTAAAGTTGCCAGATATTTCAAGAAAATTAACTATAAGATCTGGACAGCGATTTCTAAATTGCTTCCTTTTTGACATAGGGAAGGATAAAATAACGATAAATATATATTCTTTTTCGCTTAACATGGTCATGGAATTTTTTAGTAGAAAAACTATATATGAAACTTGTTGTATTCAATAAATACTACATTATTAAACATTAAATGAGTTTTTAGAATGGAAAGAAACAATTTGTAACAGTAAAAAAAAAGCGAAAGTCATTGGGAAAAAGGATGCATTTCGTCAATTGTTGTCCAACTCGAGATTTTTGCGTCGGCTTTCTAAAGGTTTTGCACGAATGGCAACCAATGTATATACTATGTATCCACCTGATTACCAATCAAATGCTATAAATAGTATAATAAAATGATTTTGTACAAATTATTAACACATATTGAACTGTTTAAACTTTAAAGTATAATACAGCATTTTCTTCTTTCTTTGAATAGGGAAGCATTGCTTCCCTTGCTTCCATGGACCGCACGCCACTGATATATATGTGTGTGTGTGTGTATATGTATATATATGTGGTTAGCGTCGCTGACTACGAATCCATCGGCCCCGGGTTCGAGACCCGACGGCAGCCGGCGCGTAGCAAAACCCAGCTGTTCATCCTTCCACACAATAAAGAAAGTGGTTGGTAGATAAATGGGTACCCTAGGTGGCCTAGTGGTTAAGACGCTGGGCTGCTAATGGGGCGTGGTTCGGATTCCACGTTAAACTGTAAGTCTAAGGTGGAGTGAAAAGCTTGACCTTCGTCAGAATGAACAATTCAGGTGGAAGCTAACCAAAGGTTATATATGATATATATACCGTATGTGCCATGTACTTTATGTTATATTCCTAACACCCTAATTGTCTATAAATATGAAACACTATAAAAAGACTATAGTTAACTGTTTAATTGTAATTAACTGTAATACTTTAATATAATGTAATTGATGTACTTTAATGAAACTATAATTAACGATAATAATTTAATATAATATAATTAATGTACTTTAATGAAACTGTAATTAACGATAATAATTTAATATAATGTAATTAATGTACTTTAATGAAACTCTAATTAACGATAATAAGCGAATGTGAATTAATTGGTAATTATAATCATAGTTGTAATAAACCAAAATTACAATGTACTCAGTGATGTACTTGGGATTGTACTCAATATACGACCCGATATTATGTCGCCATTTAGGAATGCACACTCGGCGATATTATTTTTTTTTATTATTTTTTTCGTTGGGATAAATTTTTGATGTGCTTTCTACTTTGCCAAATAATTGGTGACTTGTTCTTTTTAAAATTTCTTAATCATTTTTTTGGATTTAGCTTAATAATGAATCCTGATTAAAAGTTTTGCAATGTTCGTGGTTGGTATACGTTCTCTCTTCGTTATAAAAGATGAAGTCATGTCTTGCCTAAGCATTTAATTGTAAATCTTAAACCTTTAAATTTTGCTCATATGCATATTTTAGTGTGAAGATGCATAGTTGAATTTCCACTTTTAGTTAACTCGACAGATCATGATAATATCAGATCTGAAAATACGCGGTTTAAGATAAAAATATGGCTTCATCTTCAAATATCTTGTTTATCTGTTTAAACATTGCCACAGCAGAAAAATTTACTTTATTTTCAAATATTGTACAAAAATAATGCAGCCTATAGATAATAAAAAACGACAGAAGTCAACATTTAATAATAATGATGTTAGCAAATTATGGGTATATAAACCCACAAAATTTCTTCCATATTCATTCTGACTAGACTGATCTAACTTAGAGGCTGATTATTACCTGTAACATTTTAGCAGTAAATAACCGTAAGAAAAAGTCTTTATCTTCTCCTTCGAACCTTGCTCTCTTTAGAGAACTTAGTCATTAAAATTTCCCAATACGATATAAGAAGAATCAGGGAACCTTCAGAGAATTTAGTAAGCCTCTCAGAATCCTCCGAACCACAATAGAAGAACACGGAGAGTAGTATAGATGAAACTACTGCAAGTAACCAATCCGTTGCTGCCACCTAACCAGAACCCCCGTCGACTTCGAACCAACCCAGACCATAGACGGAGGGGTTAACATATATATATATATATATATATATATATATATATATATATAACGGGTGTGCCATAAAAACAGGGTACATTTTAAAAAGGCTATAAAATCAACATTTGTCATTTAATTTTATTTATCTATAATTTTATTTATTTATCTATTTTATTTATCTATAAGCAAACAAGTTTTCAGACTAAAATATGAAATAATTCAAATTCTATCAACATTTAACGAAAGTGGATGATTTTTCTATTTAACATGCAAAAATTATTAAACCTTTTTAATATTTTTTTTATAAAAATAATTTTTAACGTAAATGATATAATGTAATGTAATAATAATGTTATAATGTAATGATATAATGTTTCAGACCAACAAAGACCCTAGGATCCACTCATGGCTGGTCTACCTAACTGTGTTCGTAATCGTGTATTGTGTATGTCCTCCGTGGTGGCGGAGGGGACCTACAATTTTACGTGGGTTCCGAACCACAAGAACATAAGAAATTTATGTAAAAACCGCCGGTAAATTGGCAACGACCAATTTTACGAAACTAAATAATTATCAATTTAAAACCAATTAATTATCGATTTTAAAACTAAAAGAAGAATCTTGGATCCAGAGGATCTAGTCATAATAGACTACTATCCACAAATATGTTACACTCTATATCTATTTATAACGGACATGCAAATATATCAGATCCAAAGAATCCAGTCAATTTCATTACGGTATCCATCAAGTCACGGTCCATATCGATTGCGGACCAAGTCAAAATTTACAATCATATACATTACAATATATACACTTACGAGAAAAAGTGTAGGTGTGGCTGTAAGACTGTATAGTAATGTAGAAATGTGTGTGCACCCATTTTGGGTCTCCCATTTAAAAGTGTTTGTGGGGCAAGTGAAGATCATGAGTTTTTCAATACCTCACAGTACTATGGGGGGCACCGCTCGGCAGAGGAATCTCTTTAAATCGGGTGTGTAAGGACAGACAGTATCCCCTAACCCAAGACGCTGCCTCCCTATATCCCACAACACTTGTGTTGAGCTGTGGGATCTATCCCCAGAAAGCCTTAATTTTACTACCTTAAACTATACCCTTTCTATCAACATATGCGTCTAATTGATTTTTAAACATGTTTATAGACGTGCTACTAATTACTTCTACCGGCAAACTATTCCAGCTATTTACTATTCTATGCGTAAAAAAGTTTTTCGCAACTGCTGTCTCGAACCTTCTACTTGTCAACTTACACCCGTTATTTCTAGTCCTATTATATTGACCGGAATATGGGAGAACTTAGCAGAGCGAATCTACAGGACTAGGATAAAAGATGTCGCTCATTTATGCGAACTCATCATTCAAAAATGGGAAGAGCTTCCACAGGAACAAGTAAATGGAACCATAGATGAATTCCTGCCAAGAATAAAAAAAGTCATTGAAATGGAAGGAAAGCATTTCGAACAATTTTTTTAATAATTTCAGGTAAATTTTACGTTAAAAATTATTTTTATAAAAAAATATTAAAAACGTTTAATAAAACCCGTTATATATATATATATATATATACATATGAGATGAATTTCACAATTAAACCACCCTTGTGGGTTTGCAGTATATATATATATATATATATGTTAAACACAGACCGTGCATGGAACAAGGAACTCTTCTGGGAAAATTAATCCACTATAGTCCGAATAAGTAATGGTAAATGACAAATACCATAGTTTTTTTCCTTTTTCATGATTTTAGCCCGACGTGGGCAAACGGGTCTCTAAAATCATGAAAAATCATGAAAAAGGAAAAAAACTATGGTATTGTCATTTACCATTACTTATTCGGACTATAGTGGATTTAATTTTCCCAGAAGAGTTCCTTGTTCCATGCACGGTCTGTGTTTAACATATAATGTTCTCAGGGAACCATTCTGAGTTTGTGTATATATATATATATATATATATATATATATATATATATATATATATATATATATATATATTAGGGTGTTTCACTCGGACAGAGGAAAATATCAAAGGTCACTATTTTTCTCCATTTTGCTTGTGCTTTTATTTCTTTTCATGTAAGAAAGTTGTGCACCAATTTTGAAAACGATTAAGTGATATTTAGGGGTTGCACACATTTGAACCTTCTACAATAAACAATTTTCTTCGGTGTTACGAAAAAATTCTCCCTTGGAACCACGGAAAATGAAAAACTCTAATAATAAAATTGGAAAATTCAAATCAATACACATTACATAATAAAGGGTGATCCAGAGAAATGGGACCCAAAAGAAACCCCTGTAACTCTTAAAGTATAAGTCCTTTTATAAAATCATACGCATCATTCGAAAGAGGATAGTTACAAGTTTGTACAGGATTGTATAGGTTTTGACAATACAAGACAAGATAAGATACAAAACAAAATAAAAGTGTTAGTTAAAACTAACTCTTCAAGATGACTGCATTTACTGTGGAACAGCTGCGTTTCATAACTGAGCAATATTATGAGCATGGAAGAAGTGTAGTTTCAGCTCAAAGATTTTTCAAGACAAATTTTCAGATGTCAAAATCACCTAAGAGCTGAAACTACACTTCTTCCATGCTCATAATATTGCTCAGTTATGAAACGCAGCTGTTCCACAGTCCATGCAGTCATCTTGAAGGGTTAGTCTTAACTAACACTTTTATTTTGTTTTGTATCTTATCTTGTCTTGTATTGTCAAAACCTATACAATCCTGTACAAACTTGTAACTATCCTCTTTCGAATGATGCGTATGATTTTATAAAAGGACTTATACTTTAAGAGTTACAGGGGTTTCTTTTGGGTCCCATTTCTCTGGATCACCCTTATATATAATTCAGTGGCGTGCGGTCCATGGAAGCAAGGGAAGCAATGCTTCCCTATTCAAAGAAAGAAGAAAATGCTGTATTATACTTTAAAGTTTAAACAGTTCAATATGTGTTAATAATTTGTACAAAATCATTTTATTATACTATTTATAGAAACCAATGCCCTGAGAAATAACGAACAAATGAAAAATGAGGTAACCGCCCGGGAATCGAACCCAGGATCTTCCGATTACCGGTCAGATATGCTATCCACTACACCACGGGCCTCGATCAGTCAGAAGTTGTAATTCTCCTACATAGGGCAGAAACCAATGCCCTGAGAGGGCACCCTCGCAAATCGTGAATATGTACATTTAATTGCAATGACCACAATGAGGGTGCCCTCTCAGGGCATTGGTTTCTGCCCTATGTAGGAGAATTACGACTTCTGACTGATCGAGGCCCGTGGTGTAGTGGATAGCATATCTGACCGGCAATCGGAAGATCCAGGGTTCGATTCCCGGGCGGTTACCTCATTTTTCATTTGTTCGTTATTTCTCTTCCTCGTGTGCAGAACGCTCCTCTATACTTACGTCGTTTCTATATCTCTCTCTCTCTCTCTCTCTCTCTCTCTCTCTCTCTCTATATATATATATATATATATATATATGTGTGTGTGTATATATATATATGTGTATACACACATATATATATATATATGTATACACACACACATAGGGTATATATATATAAATAGAGAGAGAGAGAGAGAGATTTGCTTATTATTTTGTAAATTCCATTCATATTTGCTTAAATAATTTCTAATAAGCCACATCTTACATTATTAGAAAATACTTTTCATAAATACTTTTACAAAGCTACTCTAATATCTTCTTATAACCCTCTCCTGCATGACGTCTAATTTACCGATTTTATTGCGTTATGAGGACATCCTTCTTCAAGAAATAGTTAACACAACTTGCTCTGAGGAGGATACATGAGTCGTTAAACTAATTTCGTATTCCAGTGTTGTTTTCCCCTCAGCATATTTCCCCTCTTTCGTTACTGCGACATAATACCAAAATCGTAAAGAATAACTAAATGGCTACTTATTTTGGCCACATTATATAACTTTGATCTAATATTTATTCTGAAATTATCTCCTTATTTCTGCACCGTCCAACACAATGTTGAAAATTCCAATTCGACACGCAGGAATTGGAAAAAATTAAAATAATTCTCATTGTAATAAAAAAACAAGTAAGTGCATTCAATAAACCTTCGTTATTTAAAGAAAAATAAAATAGTTAAAGTAAAAAAATATCAACTAAAATGGGTTCAAAAACTTTTCCCATAAATGGGAAATATCTTTCAGATATTTTAAAGCACAGTAGCGTCAAGAATTGAACATAATTCTATAAATCGATAATGTGATTTTTGGAGATCAAATTTTCTTCCAGCTCATATATATATATATAATATATATATATATATATATATATATATATATATATTGCAATTCTGTCCTAAAGGTATTTATTGTATAGTTATTTTTGTGATAAGTTATATATATATATATATATATATATACAGGGTGTACATAAAGTCAGGATCTATTTTTTGTGAAGCACTTGGAAATTATATGGAATTCAATCATAAAATGATAAAGTGGTAACATTTATTAAATAATTAAGAGTAGGATTCGACGTGACGCCCATCAGTATCCCTGCACAGCTCAAATCGTTCCGCAGCATTTCTAAACACATTCTGGAGCCTTTGCGGGGTTATGTTATCTGCAGCAGTTCGTATACGTGTACGTAAGTTTTCAAGACTCGTAATCTTCGTCTGATAGACGTGCGATTTGATAAAGCCCCATGCAAAGAAATCTAAAGGGGTTAAATCTGGTGATCTCGCTGGCCAAGGTCTGTTGCTTCCGCGTCCGATCCAGCGATTTGGAAAACGTCCATTTAGATAATCCTGAACAATTTTGGCATAGTGACAAGGAGCACCATCATGTTGATAGACGACGGTACTAATAATCCTATCCCCAATCAGCTGAGGTTCAAGGAATTGCTGCAACATGTCCAGATAAATAAGCCCGGTAACTGTAGCTTCAGCAAAGAAAAAAGGACCATAAACCTTAGATTTTGTAAACCCATCCAGACATTAACTTTAGGTGAGTCTCTTTCCCAATTTTGGACGAAATCATTCGGTCTTTCATCTGCCCAAATTCGACAGTTATGGCGATTTACTTTTCCATACGTATGGAAAGTGGCTTCATCACTAAAGAGAATGTTGTCCATTAAATTATCACTCCAGATTTGTTTTACGAGATCAGCACACACACCACTTCGTCGAGGGAAATCTTCCTCATGTAAATCATGTAAAACCTGCAAATGATAGCTTTTCTTCTGCAAATTAACTTTCAGAATTTTGTGCACAGATGACGTCGGGAGGCCGAGTCTGTGTGATGCAGCACGAACGGACGTACGTGGCTCCTCAGTGATAATTCCGCGTACTGCATTCACGGTAAGATCTGACATACACATCTGACATACACGGTCGTCCTGATCTTGCTTCATCATTTACAGATCCCGTTCGTTTAAATTTGTTCACCAATTTTCGTATTGTCTTGTCTATTGGCCCCGGCTTATGAAATCTCCTTCTAAACTTCTCTCTGATGTCATTGTATTTCTTTCCCTCGATTCGCCAAATTACTATTGCCACACGCTCTTCTGTATTCATTCTAAGGGCTTCTGAAAAGAAAAATAGAAAAAAATAATTATTTCACAAAAATAGATCCTGACTTTATGTACACCCTGTATATATATGGGATGAATTTCACAATTAAACACGTGAAATGAATGAATGCTGCAAACCCACAAGGAAAAAGAAAAACGATTCCAAGGCCTTTCGTGTATTCAGAGCCACACCTCGTCAGGGAATGAAAAGAGAAGGCAAGATGCCCATAAATATATACAACGTAGCCGAAACCAAAACAATTAGCACATACTTAACAAGAGTTAATGAGAGGCAAAAGGAATTTTAACCAGATATTGTCAATTTTATACATTCCCGCACTGTTAGTGAAATTGTTTTTAAAATGGATAAATGCACATTCTAGAATATTTCTTTCTATTATATCTCTGTTTTCAACAAGCGCTTTAGAACTATCCCACTTGATGCTATGATTACATTTATACATATGGTTAAACAAAGCATTGGAATTATTAGCTGTTTTACACGCATATTTATGCTGTTCTATCCTAATATCTAACGTTTTACCCGTTTGGCCTATATATACTGAGTTACATTGTGTACACCCGATCGAATACACTCAACCAACAACATTATCTGGGCTATTCTTTATTAGGCGTGATTTAATGTAGTCTTTAAGTATAATAATACTGTTAAATCACGCCTATTGAAGAATAGCCCAGATAATGTTGTTGATTGTGTGTATTCGATTGGATGTACACAATGTAACTCAGTATATATAGGCCAAAACGGGTAAAACGTTAGATATTAGGATAGAACAGCATAAACATGCGTGTAAAACAGCTAATAATTCCAATGCTTTGTTTAACCATATGTATAAATGTAATCATAGCATCAAGTGGGATAGTTCTAAAGCGCTTGTTGAAAACAGAGATATAACAGAAAGAAATATTCTAGAATGTGCATTTATCCATTTTAATAGCAATTTCAATAACAGTGCGGGAATGTATAAAATTGAAAATATCTTGTTAAAATTCCTTTTGCCTCTCATTAACTCTTGTTAAGTATGTGCTAATTGTTTTGGTTTCGGCTACGTTGTATATATTTATGGGCATTTTGCCTTCTCTCTTCATTACCTGACGAGGTGTAGCTCTGAATACACGAAAGACCTTGGAATCGTTTTTCTTTTTCCTTGTGGGTTTGCAGCATATATATATATATATATATATATATATATATGCAGGGTGTTTCATAACATGTGGGACGCACTGTTAGGATGGATTCAGGACCTGAAAACAATGAAAAAAGCTTATATAAACAAACATATGCCCGAAATCGCTTTGTTTCCGAGTTACAGCCGTTTTGTGTTCCAGCAATTCTTTCCGCAAACTGTTTACAAACACTGCTTGCCGACAATGTTTGTGAGAGTGTACGAGACTTATTTCATGTATGGCCTTGCCGATTTGTAATGTTTCCTACACTCTATGACATGTTTCAATATCGTTGAGTGTAGAGCCATCAGTCAGTAAGAGGTGCATCGCGGTGTTTCACTCCTCGTATTCGTAACTTCTTACCGTGAATAAGTGCAGTCTTGTGAAAAAAAAACCCTTCAAATTTCTTGTGCTATTTAGTGATAGTGTGCATTTGAAGTGAGAATGGAAGCTTATTCAAACAGAGAAATGGCAGACATGCATCTCATGTATGGACTTGCCAGATAAGACCTTTCAGAAAATAGACGAGCGTCTTGGTGAAACAGGATCATTCAACAAGCGCGAGTTTCAGATGGTGGTAGACCAATCAGCGCCAGAACTGTTGAGTTGAAGGAACGGCTCCTGAATCGCGTGGTGGAACATCCTGGTGTCAGCACCCGAAGGATAGCAGCAGCAGAGGGTGTAAGATACACAACTACGTGGAGAATTTTACGGGAACAACAGCTTTACCCATATCACATTCAGAGAGTACAAGGCCTTACTGAAACTGGTTTCCCCCCCACGAGAGGGGGGCTGCCTTCACAAGAAATGGCGTAATCATTTTTCATAACACTCTCATCACTGGGCCGAAGAGAATCCGCATGCCATCATCCAGTCAAGGTACCAATAATAATTTAGTATAAATGTATGGGCAGGATTACTGCAGACAACGTAATCGGTCCTTTTGTTTTGCCTGGAAAATTAACAGGAGAATCGTATTCTAATTTTTTAAGGAATAATTTAAGCGATTTACAAGATGAAGTTCCTCTTTATGTCCGACGTCATATGTGGTTTATGTATGACGGCGCTCCGCCTCATTTTAGATGAGTAGCCAGAGACTATTTGAATGACCATTTCCCTGATAAATGGATAGGCGTGGAGGACCCATTGCGTGGCCTGCTCGCTCCCCGGACCTGAATCCACTCGATTTTTACCTGTGGGTTCATCTGAAATCCATCGTTTACGTGACACCCATTGACAACGTTGAAATGCTTCGCCAATGTGTAGAACAAGGATGCCAGAAAATCCGAGCAATACCTGAAATGTTTGAACGCGTCAGGCAGTCTATGACGAGGCATGTTCAGGCGTGTATTCAAGAGCAAGGCAGTCATTTTGAGCACGTCCTTTAAAGGTAAGGCGGATATTTGCTGGAACACATAACGGGCTGTAACTCGGAAACAAAGCGATTTCGGACATATGTTTATATAAACTTTTTTTATTGTTTTCAGGTCTTGAATCCATCCTGACAATGCGTCCCACATCTTTTGAAACACCCATAATATATATATATATATATATATATATATATATATATATATATATATATATATATATATATATGATACACACAGACCGTGCATGGAACAAGGAACTCTTCTGGGATAATTAAATCCACTATAGTCCGAATAAGTAATGGTAAATGACAAATACCATAGTTTTTGTTTTTCATGATGCAAGCTCGACGTGGGCAACGGGTCTCTCGCAAAGAGGTCCCATAAATATAGCTTCCCTCACCAGCTATCTGCAAAGCAGACAGGATCCAGCTTTGGGACATGGATCTAGGGTTTAAAGCAGCCTAGCCCCACTACATTTAGAACCTCAATATAAGTAAAAGACTCGTTGCATTCACGTCGGATTGAATAAATCAAAGAAAAAGGGGTAACTATTATATTTTTAGCCAAAACCAAACTGAAACCTCAACTGGCAGAATTGAGCGTCCACTTTTCAAGGCACATAACATGTCCGTTTCATGATGGGAATGAACTCAGAATGGTTCCCTGAGTTTTTTATGATACACACAGACCGTGCATGGAACAAGGAACTCTTCTGGGATAATTAAATCCACTATAGTCCGAATAAGTAATGGTAAATGACAAATACCATAGTTTTTCTTTTTCATGATGCAAGCCCGACGTGGGCAACGGGTCTCTCGCAAAGAGGTCCCATAAATATAGCTTCCCTCACCAGCTATCTGCAAAGCAGACAGGATCCAGCTTTGGGAAATGGATCTAGGGTTTAAAGCAGCCTAGCCCCACTACATTTAGAACCTCAATATAAGTAAAAGACTCGTTGCATTCACGTCGGATTGAATAAATCAAAGAAAAAGGGGTAACTATTATATTTTTAGCCAAAACCAAAACTTAAACCTCAACTGGCAGAATTGAGCGTCCACTTTTCAAGGCACATAACACCAGATAGCTGGTGAGGGAAGCTATATTTATGGGACCTCTTTGCGAGAGACCCGTTGCCCACGTCGGGTTTGCATCATAGTGGATTTAATTATCCCAGAAGAGTTCCTTGTTCCATGCACGGTCTGTGTGTATCATAAAAAACTCAGGGAACCATTCTGAGTTCATTCCCATATATATATATATATATATCTATATATATATATACACTAAAAACTGTTAGCCGCAATACAGGGTCTGTGTAAAGTAACGCAAGTGAAGAGACAAACTCGTTTAAACTAGTTTCAACTTGTTTTTTAACTTGTAGAAACATCTTCAACACCGCTTATAAACCGTACTATCGAATTTGTTATAAAGTACATGTAATAAATATTACTTGTCCCTGTTCACTTGCGTTAATATAATTCGAATCGGATTTGTCTCTTCACTTCGGTTACTTTATACACACCCAGTATATAAACTAAAACGTGGCCACGTCGTAACGCCGTTTCCCGTTAGATCAGAGAGGTTAAGTGACGTTGGGTCTGTTTAGTAGTTGAATGGGTGACCGTCCTCTGCGTTCGGGTGATGTAGTGATCCGTGGTTCGTATCCAACGTAAAACTGTAGGTCCCTTCTGTTTTATGACCTCTGTCGTTACGAAGGAAGTTAAACCGTCAAGACGAGTGAAATGACCTTGTATGAACCTAAATTTCCCTCTGCTCCTCCCCTGCCTCGAGAATGGCAGCTCAAATATTTAGTACACTTCAGTTAGGAAAGTTTACAATGACGACGTAAAAGCTAACATAGTTTGTAATCGACCTTAGGTTGTCTCGCGAACACTAGTCAAATAATAAATAATAAATAATAAATAATAAATATGTTCATTATTATTCTAAACAATGAGCACACATAAATAAAATAATAAATAAATTTTATTTATTATTTTATTCATGTGCTTTGATTGTTTGGAATAATAATGAAAAATTTAGGGTGGATCGATTTTACATTTTTTTCGATTTCCATATTTTAATAGAGACAACAACTTGCGTATGCATGAGAAAATAGCCTCTGCAAAATCTTAGCTTAATAGGTAATCATCTTCTGCCCCCGGCAGAGCGATGAAAATCATATTTTAGTAGTCAAAAACGTATTTTTCTTATAATTTTTAAAATATTTCAATATGCATCAAAATTATTCCTAATAACTATAAAGTCGATGAAAAAGACCTCATATAATCGTTTTTCCAAGCGCGTTGTCCTACGTTAATATCTTTTGCCCCCGGCAACAACGTCAAATGTTGAAAAAATAGGTAATTTATATATATATTTTCAGATCGGCTCTTTGTCTTAAATAATGCATTTATATATTTCCCATAGCATTTATATCGTTGCTTAGGCATGAAATAACACACGCAAAATTTTATGACTCTAGAGTAATATCTTCTGTCCCCGAGAAAAGTCTAAATGTGGATTATAATTACGTTAATGCGATGTTATAAGTACGATAAGTACTAAGTACAGCTCCTCGCTTGCTAATTTTATAAAATTAGCAACCCAGAACTCACCACGAGGAGGTGGCTGTACGTCGAGTTCCACCCTATCCAGCCCCAACCATCCTTCCTTTGGCTGCATGTCGATTTACATACGGTAATCTTTCTTAGAATCAAATCGTGGAATTTTTGTTCGGGAGTGAAGACGGGAGCGGATGAATCCGTCCCTCTCTTCTATTCCACTTACACTGGCAGAGGCTTCGGTTACTAATTTGATGAGTCTCTCGACCGCTTGAGTATGACAAGGGAATAGTGGGATCAGTCCATCAGGCTGGTCTCCCGTCTCAACAAACTCTTTTATTCGGGTATCAGGTATTGTTTTTGTAACGGGGGGTTCGGTCACCTCAGCCGTTTGCCAGTTGATCATTTCGTAATAGTTTTGACTATCGTAGAGCAGCTCAGGCATGGCGAAGGCTCGAATTTCCTCCGCTGGTGATTGTTTTGATCGTGCTTTTAATATTCTTCTCCATCCCAATTCTCTTATGTGTTGCTCATCGGCATGTAGCATGGAGATCAAAATATTTTCTGGGTGAGCAAAGAAAGAATTTCTACGGAGGACTTTGTTGGCGATTGTCTTAGATCTTTGAGGCATGGTCTGAGAGAGACGCATCATTTCGAAAAAATGTTTTGCGCCCTCAGTGAAACTGGAGTTTTTCTTTATCTTAAACCAAATTGGTGCGTAAACTGTCATAATGAATCGCACAATTTCGTTGAAGGTGCTGGAGGGTTCACTGGTTGAAACATAGAGGCGCAGAAATCTATTTGCTGTTGTCAGCCACCTGGAATGCGCCATCTTACCTGGATTTCGAGCCGCGAGAGCTGAAGAGCAGCTACCGCTCGACACTGCTCTGTAGATGCCTAACAAATATTTTTGGTCAGTGCTCAACTCGGCATCATCTATGTCAATGTCGGGAGATGGAATGGCATCGAATTCTGTAATTGGAAGTTTTTCGCAGTCGTTCAGTTGTTTTCCAACTGGTCCAGTAAAGCCCATTGGCCCAGTTGTTTTGCCGTCCAAGTCTTGAATGAGGTGTCGCAGTGATAATTCATTACCGTGTAATAGGCATATGATCCACTGAACTGGCCTTTGTAGTTTAATTTCAATCATACGCCAGTACGCAGTGCGTACTGGCGCGTCAGTGGCAGCTGCTGCTGGCAACACTCACCAGAGATGACCTTTAAACCCTAGCCTAAAGTCATAAAATTTTGCGTGTGTGTTATTTCATGCCTAAGCAACGATATAAATGCTATGGGAAATATATAAATGCATTATTTAAGACAAAGAGCCGATCTGAAAATATGTATATAAATTACCTATTTTTTCAACATTTGACGTTGTTGCCGGGGGCAAAAGATATTAACGTAGGACAACGCGCTTGGAAAAACGATCATATGAGGTTTTTTTCATCGACTTTATAGTTATTAGGAATAATTTTGATGCATATTGAAATATTTTAAAAATTATAAGAAAAATACGTTTTTGACTACTAAAATATGATTTTCATCGCTCTGCCGGGGGCAGAAGATGATTACCTATTAAGCTAAGATTTTGCAGAGGCTATTTTCTCATGCATGCGCAAGGTGTTGTCTCTATTAGAATATGGAAATCGAAAAAAATGTAAAATCGATCCACCCTAAATTGAACATATTTATTTACAATGAATATACCGTATTTATTAATTATTATTTATTGTTCGACGCGGAATTTAATATAGAAAACGAAATTATCATTATGTAGAATTCGGTCATTTGGTGCATTTGGCGACGCCTCATATTATCAAGTGCCGAGACAATAACATATTTTTGTCCGTGAAACGTGCAATGTCCCCTTACTGGAGACAAAAACGGACCTATATCCATCGGATCGACAAGACCATATCACTTAAAAATTAACTTAATCTAATGTAGCTTATCCTAACTTAATCTAACCCACAATATACTTGGCGACTGAATGTCAAGTCAATCGGATATCGTAATCCCAACAAAAACAATCATTATTTACATTTCTAGTTATAGGAGCTACACTCTAAAAAAAATATTCTTTACACATACTTTCCAGCTACTACTATCACTACTATTACTACTACTCTAAAAATGTCCTTTATGAATATTTTTCAAATACTACTGTAGGAGCATTACGAAAGGGAGATGGAAAGAACAGTAGTCACTAAGATTCCGCAAGAAGGTACATGAGGAACTTTGTTTCAAGTACAGTCAGAATGTCGAAGTATCCCGAAAGAACAGCAGTGAATTCTTGATTCACAACGGAGACGTGAGCTGACAGCGTATTTGGCAAAAAAGACCGTAGTACATTTTCTCTAATATATATATATATATATATATATATATATATATATATATTAATGGTGGACCGGATATCCGCATCCGCATAATTTTTATCATCCGCATCCGCACTTCTGACTGCGGATGTTATGCGGATATTACCTCTAATAAATTATGCAATTTACAATTAAATTAGCTTATAAAGTAGCTTACAAGGGCCAGTCATGTACATTTCATATAAAATATTAATTATTAATGACAAACAAATATATAAACCTCAAAATATAAATACATGGTAACACAGAAAATTGAATAAAACTTGTTTCATTGAATTTTCTGTGGCTGAAACTCTTGAGAAAGTTATTATTTTTATCATAATGAAAACATTAATATTAATTTTAATTCTTATGCATTGCCTGCCATAATAGTAATATCACGAAATTTGAAAAATTATGTCATATATTCATAATTCTATATTATATTGATAGATTAACTAAATATCCGCATCCGCGGATATCGAAATTAAAAATCTGCATCCGCATCCGCAATGTTGAAAAACTGACATCCGGTCCACCACTAATATATATATATATATATATATATATACAGTATATATCAGTGGCGACTCGTGACATTTTTGTTCAGGCATGCAATGTTATGGAATGGAAGAAAAACATCCGCCTAACCCTCTTGCCCAAACTTTGCATATTGTTTACATAGAACTTAGCAAGTTAAAGGTGTTTTACAAACTTTTGGGGACCTCTTTGAAGGAAAGTTCATTTAATGTTAGGCTTAAATATGCGAACAAAAAATTAGACATATTTATATATAGTAGTTACCGAATTGATCTAAAGAAAAAGATACAAATTTAAAATTTACCTTAAATAATTGTGAAGCATTATTTGAATTGAAATTCTGCTCTCCTAGTTTTCCTGCAAAATTCTTCGATGACCAAATTGTAAAAGTACTCTCGATTCTCCATAAGCTTCTTGAGGAAATTTTTTTCAATTGAAATTAAGGCAAGATTAGATAGCCTTTCTTCACTTTGGGAACTCCGTAAATAACTTTTAATTCTTTTAAGCGCAGAAAATGATCGCTCAACACTTGCTGTCGATATTGGTATAGTTAGAATCAAATTCGTCAATTTATATATTTCCTTAAGACCTTTGTGCATTTCGCTTTCCAGTAGATATTTTAGGAGCTCAGCAACATTCTTTTTGGCAAAAGATTTGTGCGAATATAAAACACACAATTCAGAACGGAGACGAGGAAACTCAAAAAATGAATTGTAGCTTCTTTTCAAAGATTCAAAAGCTCTCTCTGGGAAAGTAACATCATAGAACTCAAATTTTTTGCAATCTAAAAGCTCAATGAATTCCAATTTTTCCATTGAACTGAAACGCTCTTTCATTTGAAGAAGTATATTATCGAATATTTCATGAAATAGTTGACTATACTGCTCTTGTGGAGAAAGACTCTGTTTCCTTTTACATACAGGTTCACCACATCTTTCTGTTATCAAGTCCCACATATCTGCAAATTTTGTATCCCTTATTTGTTTGATTTTTTTCATAGTGCTTTCAACGGTGATTGAGCTATACACAATATCCATAGATTTTGTTTGCAGCACATTAAATAGATATTCAGTAAAAGGAAAAATTGAAGAAAATACTTCTAATAAAAAATTAAAATCGAAAGTATCGATACCAGCAAGCAATCCGCGTGCACTATTTTTTGTTTTTTCATCAAATTTCTTTGGGTTTTCAAGAATGCTTTTTAAAAGATCTATTATATCTTCTTTATTTTCCTTAACTCTTTCAACTAGACGAGATGAATAGTTCCACCGCGTTGGAGCCAGTTTAGGGAAACGCTTTCCAACAACTTTGTCAAGCATTGAAGTTCGCTTAGTTGAACTGCTGAAAAATGATGACAAACTTCCTAATACTGAAAAAAAATTATTACATTCGGAAATTTCAGCGACAGCTTGGGATAAAACAAGGTTAAGTTTATGGGCGTAGCAGTGAAGAAAAATAGCCTCTGGTACAGTTTCTCTAATCTTTGTTTGTACTCCATTAAGATCGCTCCCCATAACAGCAGCACCGTCGTAGGTTTGAGCAACTAATTTTTTCAAACAGCCCAGTTCACCTAGTTGCCTTATAGATAAATCAGAAATCGCTCCTGCACTTCTATCATTGCTGACGTCATTGAATTTTATAAATCGTTCACAAATCTCTCCATGTTTATTAACATAACGAACAACAGTAGAGAGTTGAGAAAAACAGCTGACATCAGATGTTTCATCTAATAAAATCGCCACATACATGCAGTCGATAAGCTCACGTTTTATTTGTTCTAACATAACTGCACTAATAGATTGAATTATGTCATTCTGAATAGCAGATGATGTTCCCTTAAAAACAGTCGCAGTTTTTAAATGATTTTGAAGCTTTTCATCGAATTCTCCCATACAAAATACCAATTCAATATAGTTACCCCTATTGTCAGCGTTTTCTTCTTCATTGTGACCTGCGAAATGCTAATTCTTGCATACCTAAAAAACATGTTATCCTAATCAAACGTTTCAAAATTTCTCGATTCTTATTAACTTCTTCGTTATGTCTGGAAATGGCAACTGATTTCTGCTTGTCGAGTATTAAATCAATTCTTTCTGACTTTCCAAATGTTTTAAGATCAACAAATGCATTTATGTGAGCAAGAGATTTTTCATGGCGAGAAATTGCAGTATGTAAATTGTTTAAATCGTCGTATCCACGACTAACAGAATTCCACACAGAGTTATCTCTTGAAAATAGGAAACACGACCAACAGTACAATTTGTTATTTGAAATATTTCCACATAACCAGGGAACATCATCATACAGCTTAGGATTAAATTTCCTAGTGAAGCCTTTATTTTCTTTGCTTAAATTCAAATGTGGAATCGGTCTGCCATTATTCAATATGCGCTTTTTCTCATCAAAAGAGAGTGAGTAAAATCTTCTAGTCTTCAATTGATTAAACACATCGTCAGTCATTATGGGCACTACAATGCTATAATTTATTTAACTGATTATCCAAAATAATTAAAGCACAAAAGGGAACACCGAACACAAGTGGATGCTTGCGGCGGTGGTACTGGAAAGAAGCCTTGTCAGAATTGCCAGATGTTACTTTTTGGTGAATGCACCTATAAAACTGAATGCATGCCGTATTATTTTCATTAATTAAAAAAATCAGAACAAAGCTTTTTAATTATTTTTAGTAAAAATATTAAGTAAATTTTCTAAGCATATTTTAAAACATATTGCCTTTTGAATTTAGCTATGAGGCTCAAAAAAAAATCTTATGGATAGTGAGAAGTCTCCTTAAAAAATTGCCCAAGGCAAGGCGGTGTAAACAAAATCATGTCTTATTTCACTAGACAATTAAGAACATTTTTCTGTACCCAGACTGAATTAGTGAATGCTTTAGCTACAAGTATTTCGATCTGTGTACAGAAAAATGTTCTTAATTGTCTAATGAAATAAGACATAATTTTGTTTACACCGCCCAATAGCCAGTACATGCGTGATTGAAGCCTTAGACTATTTTTAGTTTCTGAAAATTATTTTTGTCAATTATAATCCTTACTTAGATCTGAAAAGAGAACATATTTAACACATGCATTGCATGCGTTGCATTCATTAAGAAATCGCCACTGGTATATATATATTTCCAAAGTTCATGCTAATATACACAGAACCGAAATTATTTCAGTTTTGATGGAATTCGTGTTTCACTTCATTTACCGATGAAGCAATTCCTAATAAGTGATTGAAAAGTTTCTACAATTTTTTAACACGACATTCCGCCCCATCTATTTTATGTTCTAAATGAAAAACTTTTCTTCAGTTAAGAATACAAGTGACAGTTTTACAACTTTTAGATATTTGATATGACATAAATATATTCACAGTACTCTCATCTGAATATGCCCTTGGAAGCATGGAGGCTTTTCAGGCAAAATTAATGACATTTAATTTATATATATAAAAACAGTGAGTGGCAAGTAATGATGATAAAAAATAATAATAATAATAATAATAATAATAATAATAATATATACAATATAAAGTTTACAAAATGTTACATGATTTTAAATTAAATGATTTACTGTACATTTAGTACAAAATAAAAATAAATAAATAAATAAATAATAATGAAAAATTAAAAAAAATAAATACCGTATATTTCGGCAGATTAGGCGACCTTTGTATAAGACGGGGCACAAGTTTCAGTCTAAATTTCATGATTTTAGCTCATACCTGTGGTATAAGACGACTCCCCAAACCACCAAACTACCGGCAGACTATTGTCAGTAGTGGCAGTTTGTGGTAGGTTAAAGGTCGATGTATTGTTTGTGACGTAGTCAACTTTGAGTCAGCTAGTGGGTATATTTCTTCAGTATATTTCTGGCTTCTCCCTAACCCAGACACAGAAGTTTTAATCATGGAGCCACCCGCAAAACGAAAAAAATACGAAGCAAGTTTTAAGTTAAAAGTGATTGCATTTGCAAAAGAATCGAACAACGGTGTTGCTGCAAGGAAATTTGACATAACTGAGATGGTAAGAGATTGGATAAAGAATGAAGCGATTTTAGAAAAAATGCCAAAGTCAAAATGTTCGATGAGAAGAGGAATCACTCGCTGGCCAGACTTGGAGAATCACGTCGCCGAAGCCGAAGCTAGCGCATCAGATTCGGACTGGGACCCTTACGACGCCTCAGTAAACAATGTCACTCGGATGTTTATGACGAATTCTTTGCTTCAGACGATGAAGATGGTGAATTTGAGGAATTTTAAATGAATGTGATGTATTTTTTGTAATTCTACAGTGCTTTTAATGTTTTAATATATGGATTTTAGTAAGAAATAAACATTGTAAACACTGCATTTTTAAGGTAACTTTTTGTATCCTGGCGTATAAGACGATCCCTGGTTTTAGGGTAGTTTTTTAATGCTTCAAGTGTCGTCTTATACGCCGCAATATACGGTATATAAAAAAGAATAGATTACGAAATTAAAGGCGCTTAAAGAAATTTTAATAGTTGATTATAAATTGATTACAATGGTAAAATTGGCAGTAGTGAACTTATACATCAATAGGAGCTCATGAAGTGCTTTATAAGTGATTGCGAAATACAGTTAGTGATGAAGCCTACCTGATATGCATGGGAATTGCATTCCATACATCTGTTTCTTTGAAAGAGTTCATTTCTTGCAGTTTCTATTGTATAGTTAGGTTTGTGTATAAAATTCTTGGGTAGTCGGGACTCTGGTGTTATAACAATGCCGTATTTGATGGGGGTGATTACTTTTTGAATGACGTATGTCGATTTTTGTTAAATTTGAACATACTGACAGAAATATTGAATTTGCATAAATCATTTAGTTTTTAAAATATTTAACTGCTTAAACATTGGGGAAGTGTGACTTTGTCATTATTCGAGTGTTCGCACACATTTTTTATGAATTACTTCAAGTAGTATGATGGTAAAAAGGTAGAGGACAATGCAGTTGCATGCAACATTGCAACATTGCATGCAACAAGGTGAGAGACTTGTTTACCCCTCCCCCATAAAACAAATATATATATATATATATATATATTATATATATATATAATCTTAAGATAGATTGCAGCGTAACGCCTGTGGGAGGGACACGGGAAAATACTTTGATATCAGTTCCTGAAGTAAAGAAATTAATTAAAGAGTTAAAGACTGGTTCTGCGTCAGGGGTAGATGACCACTCGAATGGGCACTTAAAATATGCCAATGACGTAGTATGTCTGCATATATCATTGCTCTTATCAGTCATGCTTGCTCATAGCCATACCCCTGCAGAGTTCATGAGGGTATATATCTTGCCCCTGGTCAAAAATAAGTATGGAGACATTATGTCCAGCAATAATTACAGGCCTATTGCTATCGCTTCCTGCTTCTCTAAACTACTAGAAAAACTCTTGTTACTCCGATTAAATGATTACCTATGGACATCTCCGAATAAGTTTGGTTTTAAACGGTCCCACTCAACTGACCTGTGTCTTTATGTACTTAAAGAAACAATATCTAAATACATTGACAGTAATTCAACTATTTATAGCTGTTTCCTAGATATAAGTAAGGCATATGACAGAGTGAACCACAATATTTTATTTGCAAAACTAGAAGACAGGAAGGTTCCCATGTACATATTAAATTTATTGAAATTTTGGTATTCCCACCAATCTTTTACCGTTAGGTGGGGCAATGTACAATCCGAATGTTTTGGCTCAGCTTGCTCTCCCCTATGCTCTTTAATGTGTATATTGACGGATTAATTGCTTCACCTAATGAGGTAACAGTGGGATGTTGTACCGATAACACAAGGATAAATAACTTAGTTTATGCCGATGATATGGTGTTAATAAGTCCCTCTGTTAAAGGTCTGGATCGGCTACTAAAATCTGCGAAGTGTATTCGCAGAAACATGATATTCTTTTTTAATGTTACAAAAACTAAGGTTATAATACAATTTCATCATAAAAGTTATAATCAGCCAGCTGACATTGGTTTAAAATGAAAGGTGAAGTAATTGAGGAAGTACAAGAGTTTAAGTATTTGGGTCAAACTATTACAAGCTACTTGAGTGATGACTCGGATATAAAAAAACAATCTCGAAGCCTTTGTGCTAAAGCGAATATGACTATGAGGAACTTTCGGTTCTGTACAAGTGAAGCTAAAGACATTCTCTTTCGTACTTTCTGCAGTAATATATACGGACAACAACTCTGGGTGAATTATAAAAAAGGTTCTGGCAGAACCCTAAATTTGTTGTACAACAGATCTTTTGGACTCTTACATAAATTACCTCCCGAGATGCTCAGCTTTGCAAATGTTTTCTACCCGCAATGTCCCGAGCTTCCCGGAGGTAACAAGACGTGTTCAATACAGTCTAATGCAAAGAATTAAAAAATCAACCAACCCGATTATCCAAGCTATCCATGAGTCTTGCCGTTTATCCTCTAAGCTATGGGCTTCTTGGTACGAAAAAGTCTGTCTGTAGCTCCACTTAACTCCGACGTTACTGTATTATTTCTAATCAATTGTATGTATTTTTATCCTTAGTATGTGAACTGTCATTGTATTAATAATACTTGTCATATGGACTATAGTCTGCCAATAAACCTTTTCATTTTCTTTTTCATTTATATATATATATATATATGTGTGTGTGTGTGTGTGTGTGTGTGTGTGTATGTGTGTGTGTGAATTGTATGTGTATATATGTGATCTCCAAGGGAAGAGAAGGTAATCTAACTTGGCAGCTCCGGCCCACAAAAGTATATATATATATAAAACCTTTGGTTAGCTTCCGCCCGAATTGTTCATTCTGACGAAGGTCAAGCTTTTCACTCCACCTTTTACCTACAGTTTAACGTGGAATCCGAACCACGGATAAATAAATAAATAAATCAATAAAATTAAATAAAAACTTGACAAAGATATCTGACGAACCCCTGATCGTTCAAGAGGTCTTTGAATACGGCTCAGACTTTTCTCTGTGCACACAGACGGGGATAAAGAATGCTCCCATATATATATATATATATATATATATATATACTTAATGTAGCCACGAAATATACAAACTGATAACGCTACAAATAAAGCGTCACTAAAGCATCAAAGCCAATCACACACACACACACACACACACACACACACTGTTTCGTCTATCAATATGCCGTTCATTTCCATTAATATTTGTTTATATGGTGTAAAGGAGAAATAAAGCATAACTGTCTTTCTGTCTATTTAATATATTGAAATACAAAATATGTATATACATTAGTTACAAAACAGGTATAATAATACATAAATTTATATATATTTACATCAAAAATAAAAATATTACAACCAGTAGAGGAGAATTGTATATACCTTAAACGCAAAAACAAGAATAGTACACACTGGAGGTATATATATATATATATATATATACACACACACACATTATATATATACGCATCGAAACAAAAAATAATACAGTTAGTACAGAAGACATCTATATAAAACAAAATCAGAATACACAACATATGTTTAATATATATATATATATATATATATATATATATATATATATATATATATATATATATTTAGGGTGGCCCTTATCTATGAGGTGAAAAAATTTGCTTTGAATAGTTTTGGTGTGACCCTGTTAAAATGTTTCATTTGGTGCAAAGATAGAGCGTACGAAGTTTTTTGGAAATATTTTAATATCTAAAGGTCGCTCAAGGCCCTCAATGTTTCACTATATGGAGCTGTGCAAGTTCTATTACGTGTCAGGATGCGTATGAGAAAGGGTATTAGCCGTTTAATATGAATAATTATGTATACACTGTGTACAATATACTGTATAATGTATAAATATACTTATTACTTCAACTGAGAGGTCACAAAATGTGCCAACGTACCAACGAACGTTGTGTCAATAATTTTGACATTTTTCAATATATTGTCATAGTTTTTAATGAATACAAAATTAAATTTTCGAAATACCAATAAAATTAACTTTTCATTATAAATTTTATTTTAATGTTAAATTTAGCAACAGTCTTTGACTGTCTACTATGACAAGTTCGTGACAAGTTGACAAAAATTGGCAGCCCGTTGACAATCATCAATGGTAACAGAGAGTGACATGCTTTGCCAATCAGTATTTTTGTTGTGCGTCAAATTTGTTTATAAATTTTTACTGTCTTTAGCATTAGTGATAGTGTGCCTGCTGCCAGTATTGTTTACACGTACTATTTTGGTTTATTTTGGGTTATATAACTTGTTTTCCACTCTTTTCAGGTATTAATTTTCAGTTTTTAATACTGCTAAAAAAACTGTTTAATAAAAAGTGCTTATGATGGCGACTCGGTCAAAGACGAACGTGTATTTGATAGATCGGTACGAGGAAGATATCAAGGGGTCCCAAGCTGCCGTCTAATCAACAGGCACTGGAGTACTTCCTCCACTTACATATGAACAGGAGACAACACGCGAGGCGCCTTCATCGACGATCGAGAAAATCCAGGAGTTTTGGAATCGTGCGCGAATCTCAGTCCAGCACAAGCAGGATGCAGTAATAAAGCTGGAGAAGCTCTTCGCTCAGTGGCAGGTGTTAAAGAAGAGTGCCTACCGTAAGACGGCGACGCAGGCCAAGAATGAGAGCAACTTTAACGATTGCTTTGAAGATCTCCTCGACATCGCCCACGCCAATGCTCTCAACACCATTAAACTCGACGAGGACAAGCAAGTTTCCCTTGCCCAAC
Organism: Bathynomus jamesi; assembly: GCA_023014485.1. NCBI lineage: Eukaryota > Metazoa > Arthropoda > Malacostraca > Isopoda > Cirolanidae > Bathynomus > Bathynomus jamesi. The sequence goes on along the minus strand of JAJOZX010002469.1, from coordinate 166,328 downwards.
GTGAGAAGGGCCGTCGTGGAACGATGTCTCCTCGAACGAAAGGAGAAAAAGAAGCAAGAGCAAATGGCCAATGAACAGAAACGAAGGTGGAGGGAGGAAGTAAGCATAGATCGACTGCAATCGACCGTCACGCTAGAGAGCTGCAGCGACTCCACTTCTGCTCCTGAGGATTGTGACACCGATCCAGTTCCTGGACCTAGCAGTTCCTTACATCGGCTCTCTCAGCAACGCTGGAGCAAAGCAAAGGTCCGATCGAGCATCAATGATGATTCTCGCGGAGACAGCTAAGTCTCGGTCATGACATCACATTGAATCGAAGCAGCATCCGGAGGCAACGGCAGAAGAAACGGGAGAAATCCACCACCAGCATACTAGAGACTTTCAAGCCGGACATCGCCCTAACTGTCCATTGGGATGGCAAGCTCCTGCCCGACCTCATCGGAAAGAAAATGGTTGATCGCCTTCCCGTTATCGTCTCTGGAGATGGAGTCTCCGGCTTCTCGCTATTCCTAAACACCCCTCAGGAACTGGACGGGCGCAAGCTCAAGCTGTTCTCGAAGCTTTGAAACAATGGGGTGTTGAAGGCAAGGAGCGAGCAATGACTTTCGACACCACTAGCTCCAACCCTGGTCGCACCAAAGAAGCGTGCGTCATCCTGCAGTAATTGCTCGGGTGCGATGTTCTCCACCACATTCCGGAATTGATGGCAGCAGCAGCCTTCAAATAGTGCATGGGTTCCTCCTCAGCCCCGGAAATACTCCTCTTTAGGCGCTTCCAAACACACTGGGAGCAAATCCATCAGGAGCGGTTTGAAGACTCCAAAACAGACGAGGTTGTGTGCCACTGCCATCGCTGACGGCAAGGAAGAGCTCCTGTCTTTTTTCAGGGCCGCGTTCTTGGAGAAACAGCCTCGAGATGACTACAAGGAACTTCTCGAGCTGGCCTCGTTCTTCCTTGGGACTCCACCTCCTCGTGGCACAGGCTTCTTAGCTCCTGGAGCTCTGAGTCAAGCCCGGTGGATGTCAAAAGATATCTCTCCTATTAAGGTTTGGATGTTTCATTCACAGTTCACCCTAACGCAGCGAGAAGAAAGGGGTCTTTGTGATTTCTGCATATTCGTAGTGCGAATGTGTGTGAAGGCCTGGATCACTTCCCCTCTTACTGTCAACACCCCACAGAATGACCTACGTTTCCTCCAATCCTTCGTCAAATACGCACGCGTCAACCCAGGCATCGCCAAGGCGACTTCCCAGAAGATGGCCGCTCACCTCTGGTACTTGTCTGAAAAATTGGTGGGTCTTTCCCTGTTCGACGATGATGTCACTCCTGACATCAAGGACAACATGATCGAGACTATATCAAGTGTCGACGGGAACAAGTATCCTCCTAAGCGAGCTCCGGTAGACTTGGACGCCTTGGAAGGGAAAAATGTCGCCGACTTTGCCACCAAGAAGACGAGGTCACTCTTCGTAACAATCAGCATCCTGGATGGATTCCTGAAGATTCCTGCAGCGAGATGGACCAGTGACATCGACTACCAGGCTGTGAGGGCGGTGGTGAAGACTCTTGCAGTCACAAATGATAACGCCGAGCGTGGAGTTGTTCTCATCCAGGATTTCTCTGGGTGTCTTACTGAGGATGAGGAACAACTCCAGTTTATCCTCCAGGTGGTTGCGGAACATTGCAAGCGTGTGCCGTGGGCCGTCAAGCAGACCTTAAATGGGCGACAATGAGTGCCTGGTCACCATGAGACCCCGTTTTAAAAGGATAATACCCATTTTTAATCGGGAGATCCCTGGCTGAGGGCCCACGGCTTTGTCAATAGAGTTGAAGGTAATAGTTCATTAAACTCCACAGAGTAAACTTTTGAGGACCTTCCGCGACCTCTAAATATTAAAATTTTCCCCCCAAAATTTCTACACTGTGTTTTTACACCAAATGGAACATTTTGATGAGGTCGGACCGAAAAAAATCGAAGGTTGAAAACTAAGGCCCACCTTAATATATAAATATATATATATATGTATATGTATGTATATATATATATATATAATATATATATATATATATATATATATATATATATAGTATATATAAGCGTCAAAAATGGAAATACATCCTTTAAGGTCAGTTTCTACCACGCTTAAATAAAATAAACTCACACGTAAATGAGTCCACATTTACATCCTCATTGCTTTGTACTACACAATAAATGCGACTTACATTAATTCTCCACTCAAAGTAAGCGGGTGTCTATATTCAATATAAAGGGTTTTCGACACGATTAACACTATTTTTGTACCCACTTTACAATTGGGGGTCAAACTATCACGCTCTTTAAACACAGATAGAATACAGTCAAAAGCACGCAAGAACATCACCATTAAATTCAAGTTTATAAACACTCCTTCCCAAACGGGTATTTATTCATTCAGCGCTGACCTTTTCAACTGTATAATTTTCACAACTAATATCGGCAAATGAAGTATGTTTCTAAATCGTGCCTACAACTCTCTTATGTAAAAAAATAATTCTTCAGGGTGAACAGTGAAGGTGAGTTCAGCCCTGTACCATTCTAGTCGTTTGTACCAAAGTTCATGATATTTCGAAGAGTCTGCATCTTGTAAATACGCATCCAGTTCCAGACCATTCTCGCCTTGTTAGTCCCTACACTTGGTAAAATCACCGAGCAGGACGGTATACGCCTATTCAAGCAACGTGTCAAAATAACGCATATCAGCAACACGTGCGTCTAATATAGGTTTCAGTTTACGGAAGCCGACGACTTCAAACATTCTGTCGAGAATGAAACGGTTTCGCGTGGAGATAATGGCATTATTGCCAACAGCATTCTTCCACATGAACCGTATATCAATGCATGGTTGATTTGTATCACGATTTACGCATAGAGTACAAATAATGGCGTATGAGGGTGAATCACTAATCTGTTCTCTTTTTGTGCCTACACCCATAGGTATTTTATAATTGCTGTTGCCCCACTTCTCAACCACCACGAAAATTCTGTTCATATCCTCAACACTTAAATAAATAACCTTGCGTCTATCAGAGTTTGATTGTCTACATTTCGTTCCAAGTACATAATTAATAACACCAGTATTACGCCTGAATACACGCACAGACTTCAACACGGACACGTCGTACACTGCATTGAGGATGCTGCTCAACGGGAGTTCCATTTTTAATAATTTTCTTTTGATCCTGTGAGGAGAGAACGTCCAGACGGATCAAGCTCTGAGACGACTATGAGCCGCCGTTGTGCTGTTTGACTCGGCGGGGCCGTGCGCGCGGTGGGAGAGGTGGGAGGTGAGGGGTGTGTATGAGTCACACGGGTTGCGTCTTGATCGCCGCCAAGCGTTAGTGATTCGTGTATGAGAGTGCTCCAACATGAAAAATTCGATGCGTACTGGTGAATCATCCGAATATTTGTATCCCATTATACCGGGTAGGCGTTTAGAGAATTTTATCATCTACGATACATGATGAAGCAATATCGGTTTTAATGATTTGTAACACCCTTCCTGGAATGCGCACCATACATCTTCGTTCAGGGGTATTCACCATTGTACTTTCTCGAACTATGCACATTTATTAACACTCTGACCATCTATTTGAGAGAAACATGTGTCCATACTTGTCCTTTTTGCTGGACATACGATACTCGTCTTTAAACTCTACTAAAAATTCACATAAACCTTTAGCTACAACTTCGCTGCGCACCTCTTCAGATATACATGGATGTAGTGAAAGAAATATTTTAAACTCTCCATAATCACAAGATTTACATTCACCGCCCCAGTGTACACGTACTCGGTGTGATGTAACATGGTATAATATCTCCTGTCATACCAATCATCAACAAGGTTCACAACCCAAATCCTTTGTTTCTCTTCTCCAAGCGTGGATTCTTTCACTTCACGATATATGTACTCTTTAATACAGCTTAATCCTACAACATATTCCATTACATCGTTTGAACAGCGAAACCCTGCAATGCTGTCACCAGAATAACCATAGAGTTTTTGGATGTCTTGCTCCTCATGCTTCGCATGATTTTATGCGGCCTTAAAAGTTTCAAAGGAGGGATGACTAGAAATTCTTTGGGTGTTCACTTCATCTGTAGACTTTAGTGAGTACCACTTCAGGAATGTGGAGCATGCAATATCATTGGCCGCCATCGTTACTTTTATTCTACGTGAGAATACCTCAACAGGGAAAAGATACGTCTGAGAAAAAGGGCTTGCGGCGGTCAACTAAGTACGTACATAGGTAGGAGATACTGTATGTCCCACCAACTGGACTCATAGTAGGAATCACGTGACTCTTTTTATTGGTCAGTAAAATACAGTGTAAAATACAGTGTAAAATTTCGTCAAAAAAGTAAATAGACTCTAAAATAACAATTATTTACATAACAAATATTCATACCTCACAGTATCCAAAGGGAACAGTGTCGTAGGTGCCAAGCACCTGGTATCGTTTTCTCTGTGTTACGACACACTTTCGGCCCCCTAGGCTCCTTCACGCCCCCAACTTCTATTTCCGAAAGTTATGAGTTCCTACAATCAACTGAAGGTAGTTGGTCACCCTCATTTCCATCATCTTCTATACTCACTAGCTGTTTGAGCGAATCAAATTTGACGATCTGCCGGTTCGTCTGGTTAATAGTGATACCTTTAGCCTTCACGATGTATTTCATATCCTTCCCACCCTGAACCGTATCCCGTAAGTTTTTGGGCCTGTTGAGACAAAAGAATCAGTGTAGGCGCTATCTCCATACTTATGCTTGATCTCGAAAGTCAACTCTCCGAGGAATTCCCCACTAGGAAGCATATATTCACCTTCCCTCTCCCTGAATATCACACTATCTGTGCCTGCGTACAGAACCCTCCGCCAAGAGAGTGCAGAAGACTCCAAAGTTTGATGCGGGCCTGGGCTGTTGTGAAACTAGCTACAGGTATGTTTGTGACACGTGAAGTTATCTGTAGCCAATTCGGCTCTGTTGTACTTTATTACGTGCGTACTACCCACATTCACGATCTCCATGACCTCTTTATCGATGGCGTTAGCGTAATCCCACACTTCGGTATAATTTTGAGCTAGGTGGACGTTCCCCTTGTCTGTATTCTGGAAAATTTCCCCAAAGACTCTTTAGGCACAACTTTGCTCTAAAGCGCTTGCCAGACTTCCTCACAATTTGGTCCCTTTAAAGTTGTATCCTTTAATGATCACGGTAGCGTTGAATATACGCCGTTTTTTCATTTTCGGTCTCAACTCCTCGCAGGTATCTTGACACTTCTACTTTGTCCTTCAAAAGAGCATTTATATATGGTGTGAAAAGGTTGGGAGCTTCTGAAACCTCCAGACCTCATATACTCTTATAGTTAAGTAATTGAATATTAGTGGTTTTTAGCGATTTAGAAGTTTTCATAGCGTGCCGGCTTAATTTAACTTAAACTTGTGACGGTTATAAACTAATTTATCGTGCGCGATGCCATCGCAGAAAGCGTCGTATGTTAGGTGTGGGGTAAACCAGTGGTATTCGGATTTTAAAGATTATAACGGCGGTCCTATGGCGATTACCGAGAGATCAGTTTGTTTCTTTTGCAAGTTAAGGGAGGAAATAGTTGACATAAAAAGCAGTGTACGTGAGGTAACGGAAAGACTTGCAACGCTTGATGAGGGCAGGGGTAGGGCTACGGTTGACGAAAGCCGAACCAATACTAACATTGAATACGTTAGTAATTTGAAGGGTGAGGTGCGTAACCTATTTTCTAGTTTAGGTACTGTAGCTTATCTGGAAGGTTGGATAGAGTTGAGGAAGGGGTTAAGGTTGGTCCGAGATTAGTAGATGGGGAGGGATTTAGAGAAGTTAAGGGTGGAGCTAGGCCGCGTACGGTAGGTGATAGGAATCCCCACCCTTATCGAGGTTTCGAATCCTTTCGCCCATTTGGAAAGGGACGTGAATGAGGGGGAAACTATTTTAATTGGGGACTCTTTAGTGCGCCATATGGACACAGAGTTCGTTGAACGGCATCCAACCAAGAGGAGGAGGGTCTGTCTCCCAGGGGCCAGGGTTGACAGAGTTAGAGACGAAGTGGATAGGATTGACGTTGCCTCCCGTCACTCGATGTTGGTGACGATGGTAGGGGGCAACGACTCGTATAGGCCCGATACGAGAGTGCCTGACCTTTTGGAGAGATATAGGGGGTTAATTAGGTCCCTAAAGGCGAGGTCAGATAGGTCTTTAGTTCTAGGTATTACCCTAGGCACGGTTTGGGTCTTAGGATTACGTCTAAAACGATATTTTTGAATACTAAATTAGAAGAGATTTGTGCTGAGGAAAATGTACCCTTCGTAAAGCTGTGGTCAGAATTCAGTGATCCTAGCCTTTTATAAAAGATGGGGTGCATTTTAATGAAATAGGTAATGCTAGGCTAGGTAGGTTAATTGACGAAAACGTACGAAAGCTGTATAGGTCGAAGCCTTCTTTAAACGTTGTGGGTCCGGGGAACGCGGGCCCGACGTGAAAAATAGTTTAAAACGCCGGCCCGTGGTAAAAAATAACTTAAACTGTCTTTTATTGTAACGCGCGTAGTATTAGAAATAAATTAAACGAATTTAAGGCGATAATTTATTCCGGCAACTACGATATAGTTGCTATCACTGAAACGTGGTTAAATACCGTGACTCGGGACTTGTTGGGGGAACTTGATATACCGGGTTTTAAACTCTTTACTAATGATAGGTTACATAGGATTGGTGGCGGCGTTTTGCTGTACATTCGTAATTCCCTTAGGGCTATCGAGGTTAAGATAGATTTTCCGGCAGCAATTAATGCGATATGCGTTGAAGTTAGGGCGCGTAGTATTAGTTTTAATTTTGTTGTTGTTTATAGACCTCCCGTTCAACCCTCGATACCGATACTAGATTTTACTCACTTCTTGGTAACTTTATTGACAATCGGAATAGTATAATTGTCGGAGACTTTAACTGCCCTAATGATAATTACGTGACTTATACTGGTAATGAGGAGGGTTTGAGATTGATTGAGTTCATGGAAGATAATTTTTTACGACAGATGGTTACCGAACCAACGCGCGGTGACAATATTTTAAATTTGGTGATGACGAACGGCGAAAATATAGTCGAAGGTTTAGAAGTAAGCGAGAGTTTGCGATGTACTGATCATCAAATTCTAAGGTTTAAGTTATTGATAGAAAACTAAGGATAGTAACGTAATAGAAGTCGCTGATTTTCGTGGGGCCAATTTTGATGGTTTTGTGGATAGGATAAAAGTAGTGGACTGGGATAACTTATTTATTGGAAATTACACAAATTTGCATTGGGAGGCGTTTAAAGAAAGTTTTAGGAATATTGAAAGGGAGTTTATTCGTCGTAGGCCCAAGCGCGCTAGAAATCATGGTAGGCCCAAGTGGTGGACTAGGGAAATAGGTGAGTTTATAAAAGAGCGTAACAGAGCGTATAGACTTCAAAAGCGCAATGGCACGGCAGCTAACTTTAATAGATATATCGTGCTTAGACGTCAGGTTAAAAGATCAGTTACGAATGCTAAGCGTAATTTAGAGATACTTATAGCTGCAGATAGTAAACATAATACAAAAAAGTTTGTTGAATACGTCAATAGTCGTATGCCGATAAAAGATAACATAGGCCCTCTAGTGGATGTTAACGGCGCTTTGGCTTCTAACGCTCAGGCGATGGCGGGTATTTTCAATAACTTTTTTGCGACGGGTTTTACCATAGAAGACGTAAATAATGTCCCCGACGTGGACGATATCGTCCCATTTAGTAGCGAGACTATTTTGGATGAAATAACTGCTTACGAGGGTGAGATTGCGCATTATATCGATAGGCTAAAAGTTAGCAAGGGTTCAGGCCCTGAGGCTTTTTATCTCAGACATTTGAAAGATTTGAAAGACGTTATTCTAGGCCCCTTAACGAAGATTTTTAATCAGTCACTCGAAACGGGGATTATTCCTGAAAACTTCAAATTAGCCTAACGTTATGCCCATTTTTAAAAAAGGCGACCGCACAGTAGCTTGCAATTATAGGTCCATTAGCTTAACGTCAATTGTCGGTAAACTTTTGTAATCCGTAGTTAGGGATCGTATCATCGATCACTTAGAAAGTAGAGATTTGATTAATAGTAGTCAGCATGGGTTTCGACGCCATAGATCTTCTTTAACTAATTTGTTAGAATTTTATAACGAAATAGTGCGCGAATACGATAGGCATAGAGCGGCTGACGTTATTTATTTAGATTTTAAAAAGGCGTTCGATACAGTTCCGCATAGAAGATTAATTGCGAAGGTTAAAGCGCACGGTATACGCGGTCAGGTAGCTAACTGGTTAGAGGAATGGCTTCGTGCTAGGAGACAGAGGGTCGTTGTTAATGGTAGTGAATCGGGGTGGTTGGATGTAGGTAGCGGTGTCCCACAGGGTTCAGTGTTAGGCCCATTGCTATTCGTAATTTACATTAACGACATAGATGTAGGATTGACTAGTAACGTGTCAAAATTCGCGGACGATACTAAAATAGGCGGTAAGGTTGTTAACGAGGACGATAGAAATAGGCTCCAAGACGATGTAAATAGGATTATGGAGTGGACGGATAAGTGGCAGATGCAATTTAACGTAGACAAATGTAAAGTTTTGCATATAGGTTCTCGTAACAATAATTACACGTACACGATGGATGATAGAGAGTTAGCGAGCGTTGACGAGGAAGTAGATTTAGGCGTACGCGTATCTAAGGATTTAAAAGTTAGGAACCAGTGCCTGGAGTCTTGCGCAAAAGCTAATAGGATGTTAGGCTTCATAGCGCGTAATTTCGAATTTAAATCGAAGGATATTATATTGCCCCTTTACAAGTCCCTAGTCAGGCCTCATTTAGAATATGCCGTTCAGTTTTGGTGCCCGTATTTGCGTGAGGATATTGATAGGTTAGAAAGGGTTCAGCGTCGTGCCACGAAACTAATTCCGTCATTGCGCAACAAGCCTTATGAAGATAGGATTAAAGAGTTAGACTTGCATTCACTCGAAACTAGGAGATTAAGGGGGAGCTTATTGAAGTTTTCAAAATCGTTAATAACATCGATAACGTAAATTTTGACAAACTGTTCACTTTCGATAATAGCAATACTCGTAATAACGGATTTAAGTTGCGTGGCAGACGTTTCATTACTAATATCGCTAAAAACTTCTTTACGTTTAAAGTAATTGATAAATGGAATAATCTTCCGCGCCCGTCGTGAACTCTACCAGCGTTAATGTGTTTAAAACCGTCTAGATAGGCATTTTAAAAATATTAACGTTGTTTAAAATAAAAAAAATTGGCAACAGGAGCTCTGGGGTGGTAATCGGGGATGAGTCTGTTGACGTCTAATGCCAGCTTGTGACATGCCAGCGTGTGATATGCCAGCAAAAAAAAAAAAATTAGACTAACACGAACTTAGTTGTAGCGTTGAGTAAATTAACCCACTTTTTGTTTTCTTTATCTTTTTTTCTTCTTCTCTCCTTATTGCATGTCTGTAACTCTCTTTATTGCATGTCTGTAGTTTGCATGGTATGATAGTGTTTGAGTTAAGAATGTGTTGCATGGTTTGTAATGCTTTCTTATTTTACTTCTTTTCATCTTTCACGCCTTTCCAGCCTAGTGAGCTGCATCCTCTACCTCCCTATGGAGTGGAGGATCGGTCTGCGACAGCTGGAAGAATGTGTTGCTTTGAGTTAAGAATGTGTTGTTCTTGAGTTAAGAATGTATTGCATGGTTTGTAAGCGTTCTTATTTTACTTTTCATCTTTCACCCCTTTCCGGCAGAGTGGGCTCTACCTCCCTATGGAGTAGAGAACCGTTCTGCCATCTTTCCTATTCTCTCCAACTATTTTTCTGACTTGTCCGCAGTGGCCGGCGGATGATGATGGTGAGTCTTTTTTTATCTTTTTCTGAATGAATGTTAACCCACAAGTGATAGGTGTTGCTACTTACTTAACTCCTTATTCTCTTCTCTTAACTCCCTACTCTTTTCTTTCTCTCGGGCTAACCTTAGAGTAGATCTTAGGGTCTTTGTTAGCCTTAGCTTCTGTAGATCTGTAGATCTTCAGTATTCTGTACCCGTGACGAATGGCTAGGGACAGCTCAGGATTTCCATATACACCAATGATCTTCCTCTGGTTGATTGTGTGATTATAGTCCCCATTGCTCCCCTCTGCGCACTTCACACACAGAGGGAACATGAGTTTGTGGTCTATAACGACGGACAACATTGGCATCCATTAGTCGCGAGGGGTGAACACATCTACGAAAGAAAGTCAGAAATAGTTCTCGTTCAAATTAGCTGAAAACTCTTCGATGATAGGCAGGACGGGACCCACCAATTTTTCAAGTGCGCCTACGGGGTACGAATTGTTGTTCATCACGTAGGGGTATAAACATCAGAAGTCGTAGTAATGGAGTTTCACGCCCTCCGTTGGTGGAAAGTATAGTTTGAACGGGTTTGTTCGTCCACCAAACAAACTATCGCCGCATTTGAGATAGTCCCGCACCATTAAACACTTGATGGTGTTTATTTCGTGTTCCCACAGAACCTTGTGAGTGAACTGGGAGCTTATACCATCCACCCAAAAAACACGGCCATTGATCTTAATGGCCACTTCCCCCGTGTTGTGAGCATGTTTTATGTATACACCGGTCTGCTGTTGTACGTGTATGAGCCAGTAAATATTCTTATACCAATTGTTGCGTGGGTTGTTTCGGGGAATGAGGGCTAGCGTGTTTTTAGGCATGAAGTTATTCTTGAACACAGTAAAATACAATGACGCGATTGTGGTTGCGGTTTGTAGCGGGTCGCAGTTGAATCGGACTATGTACATCCTTCTAAAGGCTTGAAAATATACTCTAAGTACGCGTGTCATTCACGCAATAACGCTCACATTCACCTGCTGTATTGTAAAGATTATCTTCATTAAAACTGTTTAGTACTTCTCAAAATCTTCACACTCACTATCACTCATGCTGACATACTTAAAGTAATATTTGTGTGTGTGGGGTGTGCCCTACGTAATTTAAAGTGTCTCGAGTGAAGAAAGTGCAAGAGAAATACCCTTTCGAAACTTTGCATCTGTATAAGCTTGTTTCCTCTTTTCAAGGAATCACCTGTAAATAACTTGGAGGACTCGTGTTCAAGCAGCTCCTTATAAAGGAATTGTGTATCAAATTTTGCAGCGTTGTGAGCAAGAATATACAATCATCTTTTTAACTGGTCCGCTAACTTGACAATATAGGACACAAAAAGCTTCACAGGGGTGTCGTGAGCAGTTGTTTTAAAAATGTTTGTTCGTTTACCACATTTCCGACAATCATCACACTCGACGTTCATGCACTCGTCAAAGATAGTCTGGCTTACAAGTAAATGTGGGATAACCTCTTTTGTTTCAAGATTTGTGTAAGTCTCTATGTCGTAGCATACAGTTATACAAGATTTATTTTTAGGTTTGCCGTATTTCATATAGCAAACATGCATTATACCATCTGTCTTATATTTCTATTTCTCATAACATGTACAACAAATTTCATCACAACTATGCTCGAACTCGCTGTTATTATTGAACGTATGAAACATACCGCACTCGCAAATTCTCATTTTCCTACAAGTCCCCTTTCATTTGTGGAGCTCAAAGCAGTTATTATTGAAAAATGTGCGTCTACATACATTACAGTCCCTCTTCTCAGCCTCAACTACTCGACTTTCGCATCTGGGGCTTTTACACTGCTTGCATACCATGTGAGAATCTTCACAATGTTTCATCAGGTCATTCGTAAACTTTTACTTTTATCATAACTCGCGTAAAGAGTCGTTATATTGCGGATGGGGAGATACGTTATCCCTGACAACCCTAAAATAAGTAGAGGTTTTATACGTTCTCTCACACCGCTTTTAAAAATATACACAGTCCTCCGACGATCATCCAACCCAAATACAACTATGCGAACATTCATTTCCTGCTCTACCCTTCTCAATTCTTCAGTCTCCATATTACAGTCAAACTCGAGCCTGGAGTCTGTGGCCAGTTTACGTGTACGCTGCACAACCGTCGGGAACCAAATTTTTTTGGCCACTGTCTTTAGTACAGTAAACATATGAGCCAAGACTATTGCTATAAAGCCGCAACCACGCTCGGAGTTTATATGCCTTCTGTAAATATCCTGAGAAGTGAAGTTAAGCGTATAAGGTGTGGCCTTATGTCTCGAATCAAGGAAAACGTGGTCTATATTTATCGTGGAATTGTCCATATTAATTTCTGTACTGCTTTGAGAGGCCTGCAATATACGCCCCAAAATGTACTCCACATCTACGGCAGCCAGACGTTTGTTGGTTATTACCACCCAAAAATCGTCTCTATCTGCATCATCTGACCCGAACCCGAGTGACAATCGCGTCCTGGTTTCACGTCCCTCACTGCTCTGAAAGGCCAACTTCACAATACGTTCAACTACGCGCCGCAGTCCGTGTTCAACACCACTGCTCTCCATGATTCACGGGTCGACCCTGACCACGTACCGATTTCTAGTCAGGGCTGAGGTCGGGGTGGCGCTGCGCAACAGCTTGAATGTTATGCTACTGTCTACAGAATGAGATGTTGCTGTGGAGGGCAAGGGTGGTATTGAATAGGAATGAGGGAACACAGTTTTGCTTGTAGAAGGAGCTGCTGTAGGGGTGGTGCCGTAAGACGTAGAGGGTTGGGGCTCTATTACTATAAGTCTAACGGCACTCGGGGCGCGCTTTACACCTGACGTGGAAGGTGATTCAGCAATGTGGCTGTTGTGATGCACCCGCTTTCTCGAATTGTCGAGTGGGGGTGCTACAGTTGTCGCTGCTGGGGATTTCGAAACGCTAGCGGGGATGATGGTTCAGTCTGTAGCCTCAACAGCAACTACACTAAAGTCAGTATCATCAACCTCATCTGTAATATCGATAATGGGGACATGTTGCTGGCACAGTACCTCATCCTCGTCATCATTCACGGTTCTGGGGAGGGAGAAAAACAAGGCTGTAGAATATAAGAAGCATCACTCAAAATTTTATTATATTTTGTAAATGTCCCACTTAAGAGTTTGACGTGTTAGAGATGGATTCTGTAGAAAAATTCAGGTTCACGATCCCTTCTATCTGCATTATATCTGGCCCTACAGGCTGTGGCAAAACCGTGTTTATACTTAAAATCATTAAAGATAAGGGGGAACTCTTCTCAAATTTTGTGCATAATGGTGCTATTCGAAATACCAGACCGTATTCAACGAGTACCAAGATGATATTTTGTTCCACAAAGGTGTTTATGAAGTTAGTTCGATAAAGGGTAATGAACACACGGTCATTGTAATTGACGATCGCATGCTAGAAATGGATAAAACGTTTGCTGAGACATTACAGTGTTCTCACCACATCTTAACATAAGCGTATGCTTCATCAATCAGAATCTATTTTACAAAAATAGATACATGCGCGATGTATCGCTAAATATACAATATCTAGTCTTATCGCACAACGGAGAGATGTGTCACAAACTGGGGTACGTATTAGCCATTCAAATGTTCCCTAATCAGCGAAAAGAGTTTTTGGAAGTTTATAAAGAAGCTACACCCCAACGTTACGGATATTTGGTTTGTGACGTTCACCCGCGAAACACATTTAGGGTGCTTCTAAGAACGAATATATTTCCAAACGAGGTTGAAACGGTGTATATCCCAGAATGACATGAACTCTCCAACACCTGTTTGTTAAAAATATTGACTCCGACTTTTTAAAATGCATCTGTGAAATCTGTCTTAACGTTATAAAAAGCAATGTACCAATGAAGACCTCTCAGAAGTCTTGCATACGTCGTTACAAGAACATAATACACGCACTCGCTCGTAAAAGTCAAACTATGGGGAAGAAAAAGCGAATTATTGTACTATTGTACAAAGAGGGGGTTCATTCTTATCGAATCTTATTTTCAGTTTTGGGGCCTTTACTGTCTAGTTTAATATAATGAAGAAAGGAGGCGTGATTCCACACGAGGTGTACGCTTCACTACAAAACACAGGTTGTCTAGACATAGTTCTAGAACCCCGTAAAAGCAGGCTTAAAAGAATGGAAATCGAATCGGTAGACCTATTAATAGAGTGAAAAGTCTCCTGATGATAAAATAATCTTATAGCAACAAGCTTTGCAGAAATTTCTTCATGAGTACGAAAATTATAAGAAACCGGTGGAGTTCCCCGTAGTTGTCAAACATGGAGGCGAAAATGACCATAGTGAACCTGAACGAGTACAGAACAATGGTCCGAGTCCGCAACATCTCGAGCATGTATTAAAAAAATGTCTCACCCATACATTGAGGAATAAAGGACTAAGTCTTTATAATCTATTGAGTGACGATTCCATCATACAATGGTCCGATGCAGGTGAGGTTGTTGTTGAAGGGTCAAAGGTACAGGGCTTGAACATCATTGATATCGTACATGATTTAGTGAGAAAGTGGTATAGGTCCTCACCAGCAGGATGGGAGCATACTAAAGCGACTACAGCATATACTGTAAACATCCCAAAAAATCTGATAGGTAATCTGAACAGGTTGAAAGACTTGGGACAAGCAACGCATGTACCACAGCTGTACACGCCTTTGTTCTCGGCGGTAACATCTCTGAAGAGGAAGAAGAGACCAAGCAGCAACGCGTAACCCTACCCGCGCTGGTCTAAAATACGCAAATGGCTAACATATTAAGAAAAGCTATTATGACATTTCTAATCCAGCCTCATAGTTGGTGTTAATAGGCTGTATAGAGGCATTCATAATGAGGGAATAGGGAAAAAGATGTTGAGAGGTTTTTGCGGGAGTAGGATGCTTATACACTTCATAAACTGGTGATAAGAATGTTTAAAACTGCCAAGACATTAGCAACCTCGGTTGATTCCATTTGGCAGGCGGATTTAACAGATATGCAGAGATATTCAGTGTATAATAGCGGCCATAGATACATCCTATTTATAATATGTGTATTCTCTAGATAGTTGTGGATAATCCCGCTGAAAAATAAATCGCCTGAGACAGTTGCTAACACCACCAAAGCGCTGATGTTGAAGGAAAACAAGATTCCTGGCTATTTTTGTACGGACATGGGGAAAGAATTTATAATCCGAGCTTTTCAGAACATGCTGGCATAGTTTAATATCAGTTATTACACTAGCAATTCTCTACATAAGGCATCTTTAGATAAAAGAGTTCAGCGTACGATAAAGGAACGCAAGCATCGGTATTTCACACATAAAAACACATACAGCTATATAGACATTCTGGAGTCCCTGGCTTCATCCTTCAACCGTTCACACCACCGAACGATTGGTACAACCCCTAACGAAATTTTAAAAAGAAGTACGCACACAGATCGTGAGGTGAGAAAAGATAATCTTAGAGCGCCACCACGCTCTGGACGTTTCAAAATCAGTGATTATGTAAGGCTGTCGCGTTCGGGTAATAAGTTCATGAAGGGATTTGAGCAATGTTGGACACGTGATATTTTTAAAGTTAAGGCTATGAGGCCTAAAGACGAGGTGATGTATTACGTTGAAGATTTGAATGGGGAAGAAAATCCAGGGGGCTTTTATGGTAAGGAGATGCAGAAAGTAACATTTAATTTAGGAAAAAGTGTTTAAAATTGAAAACATTTTAGGAAGCAAAGGTTCAGGAAAGAGAAAAAGTACCTGGTATAATTACTTGGGTATTCAGTAAATTTCGACACCTATATAAAAGCTGATGCAATAATGAAGCTTAAATAGTATACAACATGACGCCTAACCACTTCTACGTCACACTCCCGTCCTCTTCTTCTCTGTCTGTACATCCTTAAAATACTCTGGCCAGCTTTATAACAGAACTGCATCGGCGCATTGAATTGGGTCGTGAATCATATGAGGTAAGAATATGCGAATTTCAACTGCCCACCAAGTTTTTAAGTATTGACAAGAAAGAGCACGTTTTTCTGAATCTTAAAAACCGTGATGAGTGTGAAAAGGCCGAAGTAACTCGGGACGATACCATGCGTTCCGCCCGGAATGGGGAGGACCTGTACTACACTACAGAAGTAACACTAGGACCTGGGCATTATGATAGAGCCGAGGATATTGCGAGTGACTTAAATGGTAGTTTGAAAAGTTCAAATCTTACGTCTGATTTAGTATACAAAATAGTAAACAAATATACCCCTGTACATACTTTGACTCTAAAATCGAAGGCTAACAGAAATATTAAAGACAGAGCACTGTTCAAAACTATAACCGAGGGCAGAGCTTATACAATCCACCCAAAAAACACGGCCATTGATCTTAATGCCCACTTCCCTCGGGTTGCGAGCATGTTTTATGTACACACCGGTCTGCTGTTGCAGGTGTATGAGCCAGTAAATAGCCTTATACCCATAGCTGCGTGGGTTGTTTCGGGGAATGAGGGCTAGCGTGATTTTAGGCATGAAGTCCCTCTCGCGGACATGTGCTATATTTACAGCAATATCGGGGAACATCAGTTTGGTAGCGATACCCAGGCG
Source organism: Bathynomus jamesi (assembly GCA_023014485.1). NCBI lineage: Eukaryota > Metazoa > Arthropoda > Malacostraca > Isopoda > Cirolanidae > Bathynomus > Bathynomus jamesi. The sequence continues at coordinate 149,705 of JAJOZX010002469.1, read as the reverse complement.
CGACTGATGCGAATCGTCCACATTCCCAGTTATTGAGGGAAGAGCTTGAGCATTACATACGATGAGCCTCGTTATCTCAAACTCGCAATTAACCTACTAACCAGTATCTCAATATACCATGGTAATTCATTAAGTATCCTCACTTTTTATTTTCACAATTTTATTTTCACATCTGATAGATTATAAACACATTACTTCTCAACATAGTCTCCCTGTTTCTCAATACACTTAGTCCAGCGATCTACAAGCTTCCTAATGCCATCACAAAAGAATGTTTTTGGTTGTGTGCGTAGCCAGTCATGCACCGCCTCCTTCAGGTTGTCATCGCCTTGGAATCGCTGACCTCTCAAAGCGTCTTTTACTGGGCCAAACAGGTAAAAATCCGAAGGTGCCAGGTCTGAACTGTAGGCTGGATGGTCGAAAACTTCAAATTTAAGTTCTTGAAGGCATTTTCTGGTCTGTGCAGCGGTATGAGGGCGCGCATTGTCGTGTAACAGAATAACACCTTCCGACAATTTCCCTCTGCGTTTTGTGCGAATTGCTTGCTTTAACTCATTCCGAAGCATGTCAGAATACGATGCACTTGTTACTGTAGTTTCACGCTCTAGATAATGTTCAAGGATAGGGCCTCGTGTATCCCTAAACAGTGTTAGCATGACTTTACCTGCTGACGGCTGCGCTTTGAACTTTCTTGCAACGGGAGATGTTGGATGCTTCCATTGCATGCTCTGTCGTTTGCTTTCTGATTCATAGTAATAGATCCTGGTTTCATCTCCAGTGATAATGCGCTCCAAAAAGTTTTCACCTTCATTATGATACCGCTCCAAAAGACGAGAGCAGACGTCCATACGATTACGCTTGTGCTCTTTTGTCAACTGTTTTGGCACCCATCTTGCACAAACCTTGTGAAAGCCAAGAATGTCATGAACTATCGAATAGGCTGACCCTACACTGATGTCTAATAAAGATGGAATTTATTTTATTGTTGATCTTCTGTCATCGAAAAATCATGGCTCTGGATTTTTCCTGCTTGTCACCACTGGTTGATGTTGAAGGTCGTCCTGAGCGCTGAGCATCTGTCACACATGTCCGACATTCCTTGAACATTTGAATCCACTCTTACACACTTCGCCATGGTAACGCATTATTCCTATACTAGTAGAGCACATAAACGCGTGTCAATTTCAACTCCGTTCACACATTCTGCCAACAAAAAACGAACCACGGATCTCTGTTCTTCCAGAGTACAAAGTGAAAGCGGCGCAGCCATGCTCACTAGTTGTACGATATGTGACAGCTACGAGTAGCCTAAATAAGCCTATACTGTTACTAGCCTAAATAAGCCTATAGATCTCAGTTTGGCTCGTTATTACGAGTATATATTATATATACTATATTATCACTAAAGTAAAAAGTGCGGATACTTATTGAAGTACCCTCGTATATAAGAACGATTGAAGGGAAAATATTTCCATTTGGTGACGGGAGCTTAATAGTGAAGCGTCACTTCCGTCATACTAAGACAGAGTGACCCAAAGGCCGTTCTCAATCTACCGAGGGGTGAGATATCAGCGCGGAAGCAGGATTGTTTCCATTTTTACAATTATACTGCGTACGGCTGTCCCCTTGCTGAAGAGTGGTGCCAGATATTTCGGCAGGAAAGTGTTATAATCAGGTCGTAACACTGTAAGCCGGGGCTTAGTCGGGGCTAAGTCTAAAGAAGCATTAAAAAAACATTTGAAACGTACTCGGGACGAAGTTGTCAACGATGTAGAGAGAAAAATTCGTGGTGGCGGAAATAAAAACCGGAAGAAGAAGCGCGCTGTACGGAGGAAGAAGAAGAGGTTACTAACTCGTGGCGTTAAACATAAAAGGACATAAAAAAAATATTCTAAGCGCATGAAACCTGTGGTTGACCACGTTTTTAACTGTTATAAGCTAAGGGCATTGCGCTCGTGGGGCATAGACTAATTGCTACTTGCCGGGAGAGGTATCATTATTTCTGTCCCGCCATGGCACATTTTATCCATGCGTGTAGTTCATGTTGTAAATCGGAGCTGGCCCTCTTTGACATGCCCTCGACAAAAATATCTATAGAGCACAGTGACTTCATCAAAGTTAATTTGCTAAACACTATTTGCTCGCCGAGTGCTCCTATAGAATTCGTGATCCCAAGCTCAGGCCCTTACTTTTTGACCCAAGCTGTGTACATGTATGCTAAGTACGGATAGCACATTCAGATGGATCGGATTGAGAAAATGACTACGTTATTTACCCAGAAACAAACTTGCTACACTCCATATTCAGCCAATTTGAGGTGGACTTAAATCAGTTCAACATCTCTGTAGGATATGGCTACTACCCGCTACGATCCTATCTGAAAAATGTCCTCGACTTTTCAAAAGAAGCGAAGGATACCTTTTTAACTGCACAAGGTTATTTTCAAGCTAAAGATGAGAGTAGTATAAAGAACAAGTTTAAAAATTCTAAAAAGAAGATATATGACTGCTTCGGACGTCTTCACACGGATTTCATGTTCCAGGAGAAGTTACTTGTGAATGGGGTCGATATGAAATTTTAAGCTCACCCGTACGAGCCCTGAGATTTGTTTAAGTGTGGGTGCTGACCAAGAAAAGGGCGCGAAGCCTGTGGTGATTCATATTATGGAGACATATCTGCGTACGTCGTTTGAAGTTAAGTTCTGCTAAGCAGATGGAAATTGAGAAAAATTTACTACATGCCACAGTGAAACACCCAATTAATAGAGTTCAGCTTAAGATGTTCATAGTACCTTCACTTTTATCACCAAAAGTAAAGCGAAAATGTTGCCCTCGGAGCTCTGCCTAAAAGGATATTAATTGGAATGCAGGAGCACGCTTCTGTGAGGGGCAAATACAAACCCCCCTCTCATTTAAATTCGGAAGTTTCGGCCTTAAAAATGTGACTCTGTATGTTAACGGGGTAGCTTTAAGTGGGACATTGGAAACGAGTTATTCTACAGATGACGAGTTTACACTTTGCTCGAGAGCGTATAGCAATCTTGCGCATAGTGTCGGTACTTGCGATGAATTAGGAATCGGCGCAACGCAGAATGAATTCATCGAGAGGTTCAATCTGTACTCTTTTGACCTCTCCCTTGATTTCTGTTGGAGTATAAACACGCACTTAAGCCCACAGCAGAGCGGAAACATCTGTCAGTTTAGAGTTCGACAAGCCACTAGTCGCCCTTATTAGTGTAGTAGTTTATCTTGAGTCGCAAGCTCTAATCGAAGTTGACAGGTTTAGGGGAGTAGTCACAGACTTTTTAAAATGGACACGGTTACACTTCAGAGAGTGATGAAGAGTGACCGATTCACACGCACCAAATTTATTGGCGTGTTTGCGAAGAACGAAACGCTGAAACTTCCAATCACGAGTGAATGCGGCGCACTTATCATGAATACAGACGTGAGCAGTGGAGAAGGGATCCATTGGATAGCTGTCTATTTTAAAAATAAGGAACGTATATACTACTTTAATTCGCTGGGCGGACATCCATGGAATGATGCTATTATTGTAAAATTTCTCCAACAGTTGCAAATTCCACAAATAGTGTGGAATCCTTACTGATTCCAGAGTTTGTACAGCAATGATTGTGGCCAATACAGGTTGTGCTTTCTCATGCATATGACTCGTGGCGGGAAATTTACAAAATTTCTTCAATTATTCGACTCGTGTAACCCTGAGGGCAATGATAAATTTGTGTGCAGACAGATAAAAAGCTGATTCCCGTTTGTAGTCACTCGATGTGTTGTGTGACTTTCAAAATTGTATTTTATATACAGTATATAACGCATCTATTTTTCCCAAGCTGAAACTGGAATGTAACTAATTTGTAATAGTAAATATCTTCAGCAATTAATTATTTTAAAGTGTACCAAAAATACACTGTGCACTGAATAGCTTTTAACCTTGTAAATGAAGCAAAAACGAGTATTGTATAAAATGAGAACTGTATAGTGTATATATATATTATATATATATATATATATATATATATATATATATATATATATATATATATATATATACGAAACTGGGTGGTAGGGCGATTAATGACGAAGATAGAGGTAAAATCCAGGAAGATCTGAATAAAATCGCTGATTGGTCAGTCACATGGCAAATGAGATTTAACGTCGATAAGTGCAAAATTTTACATATAGGTTCGCGTAACAATAATTTTGCGTACAGTATGTCAGGGAAAGAGTTAACAAGCGTAGAGCAGGAAAAAGATTTAGGAGTTATAGTCACTGGTGACTTAAAAGCGAAACAAAGTACAGCAGCGGTCAATAAAGCGAACAAAGTGTTAGGTTTTATAGCTCGGAATTTTGAGTACAAATCGCGTGATATTATAGTTCCTCTTTATAAATCATTAGTTAGACCCCATTTGGAGTACGCGGTCCAATTTTGGAATCCGCATATGCGCAAAGATATAGGCAAAATCGAAAGAGTTCAAAGACGAGCAACTAAGATGATTCCGTCACTTAGATCAAAGTCGTACGAGGATAGGCTTAAGGAGTTAAAACTGACTACACTTGAGACTAGGAGGCTAAGGGCTGATCTAATCCAGGTTTTCAAAATTATGAATGGGTTCGATAACGTAGATAGAGATAGCTTTTTCAAAATATCTCAATATAATATGATTAGAAATAACAGGTGTAAGTTGACAAATAGAAGGTTTGAGACAGCAGTTGCCAAAAACTTTTTACGCATAGAATAGTAAATAGCTGGAATAGTTTGCCGGTAGAAGTAATTAGTAGCACGTCTATAAACATGTTTAAAAATAGATTAGACGCATATGTTGATAGATTGGGTATAGTTTAAGGTAATAAAATTAAGGCTTTGTGGTTCGGAACCCACGTAAAATTGTAGGTCCCCTCCGCCACCACGGAGGAAATGCACAATACACAATTACGAACAGTTAGGTAGACCAGCCATGAGTGGATCCTAAGGTCTTTGTTGGTCTGAAACATTATGACATTATATATATATATATATACACCATGCATCGCCACAATAAGCGAGAATTGTGAGTGTGATAGTAGTTAAAAATGTACTACAGTTATTTATACCAGTGTAATAAAAATCTTGCCCTTAATTTTATAGCAGTTAAAACTATATATATATATATATATTAGGGTGGAGTGAAAATATTAAACTGTCTTGCCTCACTCATTATTTGGTGGATTGACCCTCTAGAACAGTGGTTGGGGAACAGGGGTAAATTACCCCAAATGGGGTAAATTTAAAAATTTTAGGGGTAATGCGTGCGGTATGGGAGACACCATATGCAACAATTTTAAGAGCAATTGGCTTGTTTTTGTTTACTTTGAAGTCTAGGGGTAATTTCATTTTACTCAAATAGATTTTTGGGTAATACCCAAAAAAGTTCCCCGACCCATGCTCTAGGTCTAGAAGTTCTAAAAAGATATTTTCTTTTTAGGACCCTCCACCCGCCGCATTTTTGCCGAAAACAGAATGGCGGAAAGTCATATCTTGAAAGACCCCTAGTATAATATCTATCAATTTTTGAGAGAAGATATAGCTTTATATTGTGCGTTATTTGGTTATAACTATGATAACGAGTAAATATATTCACACAACACAAGCGATACTTACTAATCACAAATTACTCTACCAACCACAATCTTCAGGTGATAGGGTGCGACAGTACGAATGTCAAGACTAGGTTTAAAGGTGGCATAATCCATTTCATCGAGCAGAAGCTGAACCGACCATTGCAATGGAGCATTTGTATGTTACATACAAATGAACTTCCCTTAAAGCATCTGTTTGAACGATACGACGGGAAAACAACCGGGCCAAGATCATTCAGTGGATCTTTTAGTAATGCTCTTAAGACTTGCCATGAGATGCCTGTGGTAAAGTTCTCCCCAATTATGATGGGGCCGATAGCATCCGAGTTCTCACAGATGAGCGATTTAAGTAATGATTAACAATACGTGTTCAGAATAATTGGGGCCATAAGAGAAGGATATGTTGATTGAAGCCTAGAGAAACTCAAGCCTGGTCTCCTTACAACTCTAGATGGTTAACTCTAGCTAACAGACTATGTCGTTATTATGTCTTCCAAAATAATCCCTCCAGAGAATTACGTAGCCTTGTTCTATTTATAGTAACAAACTATGGTCCTAACTGGTTCAATATAAAATTTAAACCGTATCTGCCTGATGGACCCAAACATATCTTTGATGCGATAAAAAGGTTCAACCTGTTACCTCAAGATATACAAAAAGTTGTCCAACCTTATATACCACGGAATGCCTATTTTGCTCACTCAGAAAATATTTTTCTATCAATGCTGTCAGATAGTGAGCAAAAGCTGCGCAAAGTTGCAATCGATCGAATAATACAGACAAGAAAGTGTAAGAAAGCCAATACAAGGAAAATCAGAGAATTTAGAGTGGCAGAATTGAACTTCAAAGCATCACATTGGACAGACATCATCTTCTGGGATAGGATTGATATCAGAAAACCATCTCTCACTTCTAAATTGTGTGATGATGAATTGCTTGAGTACGAAACAAAATGTTTCAAAGTTAAACAATACCCCATTCACACACAGAACGTCGAAAGAGCCGTGAAGTTGGTTACAGATGCATCAGCATCAGTAATATCACATGAATCAAGAGGATTTATTAGGTGCCTCTCCTGAAAAAATAATATTTGACATGAGCGGGTTTTATATCGCATTCAAATGTAATTGATTTATGGCATTCAACCAAGTGAGACCAGATACAATTTTAATTCAATATAATGTATGCACAATGGTGTTTTTTAAGTATAGCTTTGCATATTAAGCGTTTTTCTTCAATTATTTTTTTTGATAGAACACTTAGTTTTTATGTTATGAGCATATTTTTATTTATAGACAACCGGCTGATGGCCATTTTGCTTTTATGTAAAAATGCGAGATGATTTGAGTTACAAACATTAAATGACTGAATACACCATTTTTTATGTCCCAGTGCACCAAAGAACAAGTGAGGCAAAAAAATTTGAAATAAAAAGTTGTTTCACTCCGCCCTAATATATATATATATATAATATATATATATATATATATATATATATACTGTACAGTTCTCATTTTATACAATACGCGTGTTTGTTTCATTTTATTAAATAATGAAAACTATGGGGTAACCTTTTAAGTATATTTTATAAATTAATACATAATTTCGTTTATTGAATACATTACATCTCTTTCCCGTAATACTGGCTTTAATGTTTTTCTCACATATACAAATAGGAGTGACAATAATACATTATTTCATTTTTACACATATATATATATATATATATATATATATATATATATATATATATATATATATATATATATATATATATATATGTATATATAATATACAGGGCGTCCCAAAAAAATGTATACACACTTTAAATACTTATAAAGGCAGTGTTTATTAAAATACATTTCATTTTCAAAATGTAATAGAATCTACAGACATTATTTAATTGTTTTGTCAACGCCTGTTTTCAAACTGACGTCCGTTCTGGTCCAGGCACTGCTGATAACGCGAAGCAATGGAATCGCAAACATCACGAAACATTTCGTTTGGTATTTGTGTGCATTCTCGTTCAATGGCTGCTCTCAATTCAGCGACTGTTGCAGGTTTTATAGCGTAGACTTTGTCTTTTAAGTATCCCCATAAAAAAAAGTCTAGTGGTGTGAGGTCTGGTGAACGCGGAGGGTATTCTACGAAACCCCTTCGTCCACTCCACATCCACATCGTGCCAAGTACCACTCGCAATACTCCACTCTTCGGTCCGGATCATCTTCATTAATAGCATGGACTAATCTTGGAATGTAACTTTTCCATTGACAGCGCTTCAAAATGCGTTGGACAGACGATTCTGAAATTCCTACCTCACGACTCGCTTGCCGCACAGATTTTCTTGGACTTTGGTGATACGTTTCCAGTACTCTTTCTTGCTTTGTGGGGCTTGTCGATGTCCGTGGTCTTCCGGAACGCTTCTTGTGGACATTCTGAACAGTTCCATCGGCTTCAAACTTATCTCTAATTCGAGTGATGGTAAGTCGCGTTGGTGGATCTGTTTGAAACTCCCTCCTAAACTGTCTTTGCACTTCAACTGCGTTTTCACACTTCCAGTAGCATTTTAGAATGAATTTCCCTTGTTCAAAGCTTAGTCTGACTGCCATTATTAATTCTAATGGGTTTAACTTGGAAAGAAAGAAACATCAAGTGAGCTATCAGCTGTTAAAGTGTGTATACATTTTTTTGGGACGCCCTGTATATATATATATACAAGGTGTCCCGTAAGTCTGGAACCATAAGGCAAAATGATAAAAACGGCAATAAAAATGCTGAAGAGACTTTTGGGGACTGTTTGTGAAATGAGTGAGGATGGCAGTGGCTGTGTCATCGTCGGTGAATGTCCTCGGAGGTCCGCTGCGTGGTTTATCTCCTATGGATCCCGTTTCCCTGAACTTTGCTACAAGTTTGCCGACACAGCTGTGTTATCGGCGCGCGGTCCGGATGCAATCTGTCAAATTCTTCAGTGACCTCCCTCTGACTCCGATTTCCTACGAGCAGAATTACTTGGATGCGTTCTTCCTTACTCAAAGACATCATGAGCACTTGCATAAACGGAAAAACATGAATTACTTATTTTACCCTATGGTATATGTGCGAAAAACATTGAAGCCAGTATTACATAAAAGTGATGTGATGTATTCAATAAATGAAATTATGTATTAATTTATAAATATACTTAAAAGGTTACCCATAGTTTTCGTTATTTAATAAAATGATGAAAATACTTGCTTTATTCTTACCCAACACACACGCGAGAAAAAAGAAAAACACATCGTCTCTTCGATTAATTCGCATTTGCTTTGGGCTTCTCGACAGGACTGTCGAATGTGGTGTAAAATTTCTGGTCCTTCAATCTCTTCCAATTCAATGGCACTAGGCTGCATTTCCTCCACGCCGTTATTGACTACCACGGGGAAACGCTCCATGTCTGCTCCATGGCTTTTAAAAAAAGGAACAAATTTATTCCCTTTAAATTAATTTTACGTAAATTACAATTACGCTTCTGCTCGCTTAAGCTAAGTGTTCTATCAAAATATATATATAAAGCGGCTTAAAATTGTGCGTAGATATTCATGTGTATATATACACAGTATATATATATATATATATATATATATATATATATATATATATATATATAATTTAGTGGTGGACCGAATGTCAGTTTATCAACATCTGCGGATGCGGATGCGGATATTTAGTTAATCTATCAATATAATATAGAATTATGAATATATGACAATTTTTCAAATTTCGTGATGTTACTATTATGGCAGGCAATGCATAAGAATTAAACTTAATATTAATGTTTTCATTATGATAAAAATAATAACTTTCTCAAGAGTTTCAGCCACAGAAAATTCAATGAAACAAGTTTCATTCAATTTTCTGTGTTACCAGGTATTTATATTTTGAGGTTTATATATTTGTTTATTCATTAATAATAATTAATACTTTACATGAAATGTGCATGACTTGGCCTTATAAGCTACTTTATAAGCTAATTTAATTGTAAATTGCATAATTTATTGGAGGTAATATCCGCATAACATCCGCAGTCAGAAGTACGGAAGCGGAAGCGGATGTTAAAAATGATGCGGATATCCGGTCCGCCACTAAATTATATATATATATACATACCGGGTGTCCCATTCGAAATGAAACATCTTTGAAACTGTAAATTTTAAAGTGTTAATGTGAGAATGTTGAAACTTTGCCAGTTGCTACACCATATGCATAAGTTTTTGTCATAATGTTTTTTGTTTGTTTCAGATTGAATTATGTTTACCCCACAAGAAAAAGCGAAATGTGTGTTATGGATGGCTGAGTTGAAGTCCCCTACTCTGGTGCAACGGCGATTCCGTACAACCTTTCACAAGAAACCACCCACCAGAAGAGACCTACTGTATATGCTTGGACCAAGAAATTTGAGGAGACGAAGAACAAGATCGGAAGAAGATGTTGAACGAATACGCGACGCCTTTGGTAGTAGCCCGAGAAAGTCCATCCGTCGTGCCAGTGTCGAACTGTAGATTCCTCGTTCAACTGAAAGAGCGCATAAATTGAGTACCGTTGCGACCTGGTCAGTGGTACAAATGGTGCACATATTGAATGCATACAATAATGAATTCTAATATATCTAAATGTTATAATTCACATATATCATATGAAATTTTATGACATTGACTATTTATTTTGTGAATATTACATTGTTTGCTTCATTCAATAAAAAATTATAAGGTTTCAAAGTTGTTTCATTTCGAATGGGACACCCGGTGTGTGTGTGTGTGTGTGTGTGTAATATATATATTAGTGATGTTGTGGATGTCATTTTTTTCACATCCGCGGATGCGGATGTTTGGTTTCAACATCCGCGGATGCGGATGTCTACATTTTCGTTATTTTTTAGGATATATTCGAGATTTGTTGTGCTTAACGTATATAATAAGTTTTTATATAGAGAGAGCTGTAGCTATAATGTAGTATAATTGATTAATTGTACAATAATTGCTGTACTTTTCTCTGAACATATAAAATAATATGAAGCATCTAACTAATATAGAAATCAATTAGTGAATTCGTCTGCAAATAAATTCGTTATATTTTGTTGAGTTTCAGCCACAATTAGAAGCCATAATTGTGTTACCAGGATGCGGGACGTGGACCCAACTCAAATGCACCCCACCGACCTCTTTCCCCAACCTCCACCCTTATAGAAAGAGATCTTTAATTAGCTTGATAACTATTTATATTAAGTTTAAAGTTTTATTAGGCATATTTATAAATGAGTAATTAAAATAAAGTAAACTAAGATATTCATCGTTTAATATTCAAACTTAATTATAGGAAGGTTATGCTTAAGGAACATTAATTTTTCTGCCTTTTCTGCTGCCAGTCTGTTTCTCTTTTCATCATATATTAATCCAGCACTGCTAAATAATCTCTCGCTTGGTACGCTTGTTGGAGGACAGGCTAAATGTTTCCTTGCAAGTTTACTCAAGTATGGATAGATATTCTGCGTATTTTTCCACCAACTAATAGGATTGTCACATACAGCCAGGCGTTTTTCTTGGTGATAGCTCTCGATCATTTTTACTACATCTTTTGACATCGCGTAGGTCTCGTCATCGCTGCTTGACTCAAGAAACTGAGAGAGAGATTCTGTGATAGATTTGCTTGATGAAGGTGTTGGTTCTGTCACTGAAACTTTTATTCTTTTGGTGGGTGGCGAAGCGACAGATTCAAGAGATTGAAGCTCTTCAACTGCTTTGCCAAGTGATGATTTAACTCGTTCTAATGTACTAGGTGAAAATAACTTAGCTTTGTAACGTGGATCTAAGTATGTTGCAAGAGTATAAAGATCATCATTTTCAAGAGAACCGAAGCGTTTTACTAGTTCTGATCTCATTACATCTTTCATCGGTTTTACTCCATGATCATCTCCATTTGAGGAAGGTTCAAGATGTTTCCTCAGCGTTGTAATTAATGGTATTACATCGGATAGAGAAGCGGTAGAACTGCTAATTGCCTTTGTAATTTCCTCAAATGCTTCCAAAAGTTTGATGCAATTTGACATGATATCATTTTCCGTATTCGTGAGAATCTTAACTTTGGAATGGGAACTGGCATACAAAGCAAGAGGTTCCTTGAGTACAAGTATTCTTTCCATCATATAAAGAGTACTGTTCCAGCGAGTTTGAACATCTTGGATCACAGTACGATGCGGAACATCAAGCCTTTTCTGAATTGCCTTCAACTCATCTTAAGCCATTTGGAAATGATTTCAATTACAGACTTCTGTGCCTTTAAGCCAGATTTAATAACTAACTGAAGTTTATGTGATACACAATCGAGATTGTTTACTCCAGACAAAAATAAAGCTTTTTTCATGTTGGCACCACTGTCTCTTAAAACACAATGAACATTCGAAATGGGTATCCCCCATTTGTTCAGCATTGCATCAAAAGTACTTGATAAGTACTCACCAGTGTGCCTTTCATCAAGCTTTTGCGCGCATAATACAAAATTCTTTCGTTGAAAGTCCTCATCAATTCCGTGACAGGTTAGAGAAAGAAGAGACACACCAGCAGACGTGTCTGACCATGCATCGGTAGTGAAGGACAGTCCAGTTTCAATCATTGATTTCACCTCCTCATTTATTTTAGCACAATCATTTGGATAAGTATTATCACAAATTAGGTCACATTAGAAATGTCGTTTTTTCAGTTTGTACTGTGGACTAGCCGCTTGTACAAAACGCATGAAGCCAATACCTTCAACCAAATCGAATGGTTGATCATCCATAACGATCATTTCTGCAATACGGTAGTCCATTAGTTTAGTTTTGTGATGGTTGGCATCCCACAATGCTTTTTTTTCCATACAACTTTCTATTGTTACTTGTTTCATCTTCTGTAGGGGAGTTGGCGAAATCTTTGCAGCAGTTTCTTTTTTGTTTGCCTTTTCTAAATCCGCCTCAATCACTTCCTCATACTGAGAAGAATGCATCGACCTAAGATGATTCTTAAGAGATGTGGTACCTCTACCTTTTCTAGAATAGTTTTTAGAACATAATTTGCACTTAGCAATGTCTTTAGAAATCCGTTCAAAATACTTCCACACGGCCGACTCCATTGTGTCTCACAGAAATTGGGGCACTAGAAATAGCGATATAAATCAGCTAAATGATCAGAGCGCGAACGAAACACCCTCACTCTTTCAAGGTCAATCGACTACTGAGTAAGTGAGTAACTTCATACAAGAACAGCCTCTCGTCTTGTCGCTTGCATCACTTTTGCGCACAATGAACTAGTTCTATTAATATAGTAGAATTTGATAATTTCCGCTTATTAATGACTAGGGCGGAGTGAAAAACTCATTTTTCGAATTTTCAAATTGGCTAGTGTGGAAAATGTGTGGAGTAGTGAGGAAATAAGCTGGTATAAATTTAAAATCATAACATTAATATCTTCAGGTGCCACAATGACCTTCAATATTGAAAAAAATTGAAAAAAGCAGATTTTAACCAATAATTACAGAAGAGTCCACGATGCACAATAGACAAGAATTTATTCACACTTGTATAAAAATAGCTCAGTCAACCTTTAAAAAAGTTTCTATTCTCTAAAAACAGTTTTCTATAGTCAGCTCACTCAGCTGTCACGTGAGTACCTCGGTTCAGTGTAGCTGTCGCTCTCGTAGCAGGTGGGTGTTCTGTTGTTGGCGTTACTCAGATAGTCTAAACTATATTTCTTATATATTTTGCATTTCTGTATTGTGTTGCCCTAAGTTTGCCATGTACTATTAACTGAAATTAACGTATAATTGATATTAGCTCTTTCTTTTTCAGATTTGTATACTTTCAAAATGTCTCGAGTTTGTGCAAAATCAACCAGGGCCTCAACTGAGTGCCCCATGTTTGGTATGGGGGAAGATTTGTGGCACAGGAATCTTCCTACATACGAAGGAGTTTTTAAATATTACTTGTTTGTAAGAAACGATTTGAAACAGAATACTAATAAAGATCCTTCAATATCTCAAATATTAGAACAAGTTGTTGATAAATTGAAAACAATTTGGGAAAGTGCTTCCGTCCCAATTCTGTCAGACAGGCGAATTGAAACAATGTTCAGAAGCTACCACGAAAAGTATCGTGTCATTATGAAGCCATACCAAAGCAGAAAAAATTCTGAAGCTTACAAAGCAAAGATTGATATGTTCAAAAAAGAAGCACACACGAAACTTTTTGACATTGCAGCGTGCAAGTGCAAAGTACTAACACAATGTTCTTGTCCCAAAGAAAAAACGGTTCCAAAGGAAGAAGTGACGTTCCTCTTAGATCAAAGGAGTGAAAGAAAACTGTTTATTGATAGAGTAGATATTACACTCTCAAAGAAAAAAGCATCTACGGTGCTAAGAAAGCAAAAAGAAGCTGTGAGGCTCACCAAAGAATCTTCACAGGAGAAATTGCAGGATACAAATGTTGAATTATCATCATCGACATCAAATAGTGAAAGTGAATCTGGCGAAATATCAGACGATACATTTCCAGAGCCAGTTAGCTCGAAGAGAAAGCTCGAACAACCTGAAGAACAATTATTCAAGAAAAGGAAAACTACAAATCTACCTTCAGTGGCTCTGCTTGTGACAGGACTGCAGTTTCAGATCGAGCTGCAGCATTCATTGTTAGTGCAGTATTGCAAGATATTGGAGAAGTTTCTATTGACAATACATCTGAAGTAGTGGATAGGAGTAAAATCAGAAGAGAAAGACAAAGAAGAGATCAGAAATTATGAAAGATCAAAATCAGGTCCCAATCAGAGGAATCTATTTTGATGGTCGAAAAGATTCTACACTCTTCCAAGAAAAAAAAGAGTCCAAAGTATATCAGAAGAAGGTAACAGAAGAACATATCACTTTAGTGAGAGAACCTGGTTCAGATTATTTGGGCCATTATTCTGTGAATTCTGGATCAGCTGAAGAAATATGTAAAGGAATGTTTGAGTATATTGGAAATAATGACATGAACCTGGAAAACCTTGTTGCCATTGGATGCGATGGTGCAGCAGTCAACACTGGAGAAAAGGGAGGCGTTATAAGGCTTATAGAATTGAAGCTGAAGAAGCCAGTTCAACATTTAGTGTGCCAGCTCCATGCCAATGAATTGCCATTACGCCATTTAGTTGCAAAGCTGGATGGAAAAACATCTGGCCCCCGCGGATTCACCGGTCCTATTGGCAGGGAATTAGAGAACTGTGAGAGTCTTCCTATTGTCGAGTTTGAAAGGATTGATGCTGAGGAACCAACTGTAGACTGTGAAGATCTTAGCACCGACCAAAAATATCTAATTGATATTCATCAGGCCATAACAAAGGGATATTGCTCTCCAGATCTTGCTCATCGTAGTCCAGGCAAAATGGCACATTCACGATGGCTGACTACAGCAAATCGTTTGCTTCGTCTATACGTTTCAACTGTAAGTCCATCTGAGAACCTCATGAACATTGCTTCTTTTATAATGAAGGTCTACATCCCAATGTGGTTTTCTATTAAGCAAAGTACGTCTTTTGTCAATGGCTCAAAACATGTTTTCAAAACTATTGAACTAACAAGAACACTGAATGACGAAGTAAAGGATATTGTAAACCCTGTCATACAAAGAAATGCATTTTTTGCAAATCCAGAAAATATTCTAGCATCAATGATTCATGATGACCGCAGCGCCATAAGAGAATTAGCGTGGAGGCGAATAAAGAAAGCAAGGCAAACAAACAAGGAAAAAGTTGTGAGGCGTTTCACAGTACCTGTTATTCAATTTGAAGCTACTGATTATACTGATTTAATTAATTGGCAAAAATGCATTGTCACTGAACCACCTGTGACAAGACACCTGACAGAAAATGAGATTGAAGAATTCATAGAAAACAAGAGTACCCCTCCGTTCGAGAAATTCCCTTGTCATACACAAGTAGTAGAAAGAATGGTAAAATTAGTGACTGAAGCATCATCAAAAGTATTTGGATTGAACGCGCGAGATGGCTTCATAAGATCAACACTTCAGTCACGTAAAAAAATGTCATCATTCGAAAGTAAAGCTGAATATAAAGTTTAAATAAAACGTTAATAGAAAAAAACATGCGCAAGGATGGGTGGTTGGGAGGGCATGGGTGGAGCTCGACACGCAGCCACCTCCTCGTGGTGAGTTCTGGATTATTTAGATCATTAATCAAAAGAACATTGATCTAAATAAACTAAGAGCTGCGTAATTCAGTAACTATTTTGGTAATTGGAACACTTGATATATAATAATAACAAGTAAGTTTCAGTTATTGTACTAATGCAGAATATAAGAAAATCATTATATTTCACTTTTTTCGACGGCTTTGTGGCACCTGAAGATATAATTTCGCAGGACTAATATTTATGCACAGTCATTATCTATAGCACCCACATATTTTCCGCACTAGCCATATTTGAATTTCGAAAAAAAGTTTAAAAACCTCATTTTCGATCCGCCCTATTAATGACGTTTTATCTCAACGGTCCACATCCGCACGGCATCCGCAGTCCAAAGTGCGGATGCGGATGCGATAAAATGTGCAGATGTTCCGCGGATGCGGATGCGGATGTGACCTACATCACTAATATATATATATATATATATATAGTGGCGGACCGTATATCCGCATCCGCATCATTTTTAACATCCGCACTTCTGACTACGGATGTTATGCAGATATTACCTCTAATAAATTATGCAATTTACAATTAAAGTAGCTTATAAAGTAGCTTATAAGCCCCTGTCATGCACATTTCATGTAAAGTATTAATTACACCGTACACAAGTGAAAAAAAAACGGAAATGAGGTCGTCATTTTTATGGCTAATTATATGCGTAGATTGCGAAAATAACATTCATTTATTTGTATCACCCACCAATTTTATGAAAATGACCCTATTTCATTGTATCATTTTGAGAACCACTGGTTCTCTGAACGCATCTTTTACATTTTGTTCAGTCATGCATATGCTGTGGTGGTGGTGTTCAGCTCGGTGTTTCCAATTTGATTTTATGAAAAATTTCTTTCATTAATCATTTAAAACAAAATTGTCAGCCATATTTTATCATAAATCGGTGCTGTAAGTGAGTATTATTGAATAACAGCTATCAAATTATGTATATTTCACCGACAACGTCTATATTGTGTGAAATTGCAAATTGATCTATCATTTTCTTATTTTACAGGTTTTTATTGATGTTATGCTACAGTGCCTAGGGTGTGCAAAAATTCGCCACAGTTTTTGTTATATTTGTGGGACATTAACGTTAAAACAGTATAAAAGGAAGTTGACTTCTCATGTGAAAAAGCTTTATGAATTATACTTCGCATGCAAAGTTGGTGATCAGGACAAGCACTGGGCGCCTCATATCTGCTGTGTAAGATGTACAAGCTCGTTATCTGCATGGTTCAAAGGCACCGGTCCTGGTCTGGGATTCGGTGTCCCAATGGTATGGAGAGAGCCGCTGGACCATTCAACTGATTGCTATTTCTGCTTAACGAACATCACAGGTTTGAATCTTTTATTTTCTGAATAATCGTCAAATATGGTGTTTTTAGCACATTGTAGCAAATCCTGCTCTGCATAATGTATTACACAATTATGCTATCTTAAGTAGTCAACAATGTCTATTGTCTCACATTACAGGTTGCAACAGAAAAGGGAAAAGGATGATGGAGGTGATGGATGAGGTTGAGTTGGCAGCCTGGCGTGCATTCAAAAACGTGTGCAGCGGTCTACTAGGAAAGACTAAATACGACAACTATGCTGCACTTGTAGATCAACTTATCAACTCATACCAACGTCTCGGATGTAAGATTTCATTGAAAATTCATTTTTTGCATTCACATCTCTCATTCTTTCCGAAAAACGCATCTGCTGTTAGCGACGAACACGGGGAGAGATTCCACCAGGATATAGCCACAATGGAGAGCCGATACAAAGGGAAGTGGAGTCCTGATATGCTGGCCGATTTCTGCTGGAATTTAAAGCGTGACCAACCAGAAGCATCACACAAACGCCAGCATAAATACAAATAATGAGTTGAAAACAGTATAATACGAGAGTTTTATGTTAATTTTGTGCATATATGTTGAAGTATAGTAATAATTAAACTGTCCCATATGATAAAGCCTATCTGTTTATCAATATATTCTTATTTTTTGGTATGAAGATTTTAAGCAGTCATTACAAAAAAACGTGACGTGATAGAAAAAAACTATTTTCAGATTTGGAATCAGCACACTCGAAATATTAAGAATGACCGAATATTATTCCCGTTTTTTTTATAAACCTCAAAATGGAAATACCTGGTAACACAGAAAATTGAATGAAACTTGTTTCATTGAATTTTCTGTGGCTGAAACTCTTGAGAAAGTTGTTATTTTTATCATAATGAAAACATTAATATTAATTTTAATTCTTATACATTGCCTTCCATAATAGTAATATCACGAAATTTGAAAAAATTATGTCATATATTCATAATTCTATATTATATTCATAGATTAACTAAATATCCGCATCTGCATCCGCAGATGTTGAAAAACTGACATCCGGTCCACCACTAAATTATATATATATATATATATATATATATATATATATATATATATAATAGGGTATCACTTATTTTTCAACTTTTAAGTTTCCGTGCTTTGACCCAATCAAAGTTTGCCATATGATGTAAAAAACATTGTGTACAAAGTTTTATTGAGATATTTTAATATTTAGGGGTCGCTCAACGGCTTCGAAGTACTGGATACGAAATTCTCAGAAAGTGTGAATATAAACAATTTCCAAGTTTATTTAAACAATTTATTATGTTCCCACATTAGCAGGAAGTGCACAAGACATTATCATAATATTAACATAAAGTACATTAATATCAGACCGTAGCGTAATTATTATGATTAATCATTATTTCCACTCAAGGTATGCTTTCGTCCCCATGTCCAATGCTTGCGATGGTCTTCAACAACCTGGAGAAGAAACTGGAGTTGTTCTTCATCTTTGGTTAGGTATCCAGAAAAATCCTGGATGAGAGCAACTTCACGTTCAGCGAAGTAATTTGTTGCAGTTAGAGTTTTTACAGTCTCTTTCGCAGTCTGGTAATGGGTATCCTCTTCCCATTGCTCAGCAGTTTTCTCCAAGAATTCATCTGGGAGGTTGAGCTTCGTGAACAATGATTTTGTGTTTTTTGTTACAAAGTTTTCCAAGCTTTTTTCTTTCACAGTATCCAGGTCAACAACCACACGCTTTGGAGGGTTCTCTTGTCCATCAACACTAATCATAGATATGACTATGCGATTTTTTATATCAGGGAGGACTAAAAGACTAAAATAACACACACTAATGCAAACACATCCTACCATTAAGGCGACTGAAATGATACTGGGGTGAGGCATAGAAAGGAAGCGCATTTCAATTTAGGACAAGTAACGACGTGTCATCAAAACTTTAATGGCCTTGAGCGACCTCTAAATATTAATATTTTCTCATGAAACTTCATAATCAGCGTTTCTACAGGCAATGACACATTTCTAGTGGGTCAGACCGAAACTTCTTGATGGTTCAATTTTTACCTTACAATTAAGTGACACCCTAATATATATATACACACAGTATATATATATATATATATATATATATATATATGAAAAGAAGGACCAACACAACGGCAAACATTTTCATTTATTTTTTGTACTTCAGACGTTTCGACAAATCTTTTGTCATCATCAGTGAATTAATTCTTAAAACCTTAAAAAAAAAAAAAAAATATTGAAAATTACATCAATACAAAATTAAAATAATTAAAATTACATCACTACAAAAAATTAAAATCATTAAAATTAAATTAAATTAAATTACCTCAACTGGTAAATACACAATGTTTACATCAACCTCCATACTTGGCAAAAACTAAGAGAAAACTGTATGGTCAGTATATTAGAAGGTATGATATGTCTATGAAAATCGGTTGGTTAGTTAAAAGAGCTGTAATTTGTAAGATGAACTATTACTCTTAATGGAGGGTTTGTTTCTATAGATGTACAAAGATTCTAAAATTCGGAGTTCTGTGAGGTTATTGGATCTAGTTAGAATTTCGAACTGAGTTTTGTGATGGGGATGGTTGTTTTCATGACTATGGTTTCTAATTGCGGATTGTGGTGGGCTACTGAGGGGACGGTTGGTACGGACTGATAAGCCCAAATGTTGAGAAAGGAGTACCTTCAGTTGGAGTTGAGTACTGCCAATATACGCAGCCTTACAGCTGTCGCACGTGTATTTGTAAACAACATTAGGGCATACAGTTTTGGGGAATTTGTCTTTGAACTTTAAAAAATTTGATAATTTAAGTGGGTTGACGAAGGCGAATCTAAAATTTATTTGGGGATAACTAGACTTGAGCAGTTTGGTAAAACAAATGGAGAGCATCTCCTTTAAGAATTTTTATAATTTTAAACCCCATAAAGTGTTTTCCCCCCTTTTTAATAAGCAAGATTTTAAAATTCTTAATAATTTGAAAAAGGATAACTCTGTCATCATTACAAAACCGGATAAGGGTAAAGGAGTAGTGTTGCTTGATTCAACAGTTTACATAAATAGAATGGAGACAGTTTTGTCGGATACGTCTAAATTTAAATGGGTAAAAGAGAATGTTCTGTCTAAATTACTAAAACTCGAAGATAAACTTAATAGGCTTTTGCGTAAATTAAAAAATAGTAATATTACACTGTGTAACACTGATTCTGTTTATATAGAATTTTTTATGTTTTTATATGCATTTGTGGACGCTGAGTCCAAATCTGGTCTTGGTTTGTGTGTATCATTAATGGTTTCAGAGATAATCCATTTTTCTTGTTTTACCAGTATAATATTATTATGGGCGCAGCAATATCAGAATAATCAGGAATTGTTGAGAACAATCCGGATGTTCGTTGACAGTTTCTTGCTCTAGAAATTGCCCGAAACTTCCACTGTGCTATATAAAGAAGAGCGCAGAGTCTGAGAAGTCAGTAAGTGTGAGCACACAAAGAAAGCAGGTTGTTTGTCTGATGGTTATCAAGCATAGCGTCGTCCACAGCTCCTGTACCACATGGCGAAGGTCTTCCAATACCACGTCCACCAGAACAGGTATCTATCCATTACTTTACCTTCTGTATTTACAGACTGTGGGTCATTATGTGTCGATTTTTCTTAGTGCTGATGCTCTTCTACATATATAGCTATGCCTATATTTTGTTTCTTTGCTTTGCAGGTTGAAAATGAGGATGCAGCTAGCTCATCTGAGATGTCGGCTGGTGAGGACAGTCATGATGAAGAATATACAGTAACTTTCAGTACAAACCCTCACTTTCCAAATCAGAGGGAATTGGACGACTTAATTAGAGATTTGGGTCTGACGAAACCAGGGTCTGAGCTTCTGACCTCTACGATGTCAATGACTCTCTCTGTTATTGCAGCGAGGTTAATGGTCTATTCACAGCTATTGGGTTAACACATATACCCTCAGAGTGGCGCCTGTTTATTGACAGTTCAACTCGGAGTTTAAAAGTTGTTCTACTCCACAATGGGAACAAATATCCATCTATACCAGTTGCACACTCTGTTCAAATGAAAGAGGACTATGAAAATGTCAAACAACTGCTCACTCAAATCAGGTATGAACAATATAACTGGGACGTGTGTGGTGATTTCAAAATGATTGGTTTCCTGTTAGGTTTACAAGGAGGGTTTACTAAATATTCATGTTTTCTTTGCCTGTGGGATAGCAGGGCTTCAACTGAGCACTATAAAACAGTTCAGTGGCCTCCACGTGAAGGACTGCAACCATGAAAGTACAGTGTTCTCAGGGAACCTCTTGTGAAGCCTGACATAGTTCTGCTACCACTTCTCCTTATTAAGTTGGGTCTAATTAAGCAGTTTGTAACTGCGTTAGATTTTGGAGGGGAAGTTTTCCAACAGATTCGGGTCATGTTCCCTGAACTCTCTGAGGTCAAAGTCAAGGCTGGCATCTTTGTAGGACCACAAGTTAAGGCGCTGTTGAATTCAAAGAACCTTGAAGCCAAGATGACTCCGATCGAAAATGAGGCTTGGTGTGCTTTCCGTGATGTGGTTCGTGGGTGTTTAGGCAACCATAAAGCCACCAAACTATAAGGAGTTAGTGTCAAACTTGATTAAGTGCTATGGAAAAATGGGGTGCCGTATGTCTTTAAAATTACACTATCTCCATTCACATCTAGACTTTTTTCATGATAACTTGGGCGATGTGAGTGAAGAACATGGCGAAAGATTCCATCAAGATATTGAAACGATGGAGAAAAGGTACCAGGGCCATTGAGATGCTTCCATGATGGGAGGCTACGTATGGTCGCTGATCAGAAAGGATGAGAATGTTCGTACGCGGAAGTCGCGTTCTTCAGTGCATTTTTAAGGAACGCACACTGCATAACGAGGCTTGTTATTCTCTTATCGGTTCTCCTCATGATATATATTATATCCTTTGCACCATTTTCGGTTTGTCAAACAATTTTGGCTCAATAAACATTAATTTCCAATAGCGTTTTTATTTTCAGAAAATATTTATGTTAGCCTTCTGTATATACTTTGCCATATGAAAAGTGTGGTAACCTATATTTTTGAAACGGTTGATGATAGAGCAAAACCAATATCGTTTTTGGAATCAGCGCCCCGAAATCATTAAGAAACGACAGAAAAATCACAATAAATCCAGGAATTCTATACGGTTTACCTAAAGTCCATAAGCCAAATTTCCCAGTAAGACCTATTCTTTCGGCCTGTGGTACATTCAATTATAACTTAGCCAAATTCTTCGTTCCCTTGCTTTCAAAACTCACCTATAATGATTATTCCATTAACAACTCGTTTGATTTTGCTAAAGAGATAAAAGAGATCAATTATGCCGATTCTCTTACTATGGCCAGTTTTGATGTCTCGTCATTGTTTACTAATGTCCCGTTAAAAGAAACATTAGATATCATACTAAACAAGATATTCACTACTGGTAATACTCTTATTAATGGCCTCACTCAGACTCAATTTAAAAACCTCCTCGAAATAGCGTGTTTTGATAATCTTTTCTTATTTAATAGCAACCTTTACAGCCAAATTGATGGGGTAGCTGTGGGTTTCCCGTTGAGCCCAACACTAGCAAATGCATTTCTTTACCATTACGAAGAAATTTGGTTGAAAAGTTGTCCTAATAGTTTTAAACCCATATATTACAGAAGATACGTGGATGACACTTTCTTAATATTTAAACATCCTTCACACGTAAAACTTTTTCTTCATTATCTTAATAAACAACATGGTAATATTAAGTACACATGTGAAAACGAAACAAATAATAGTTTACCTTTCCTGGATGTTTTAGTTAAACGGGCTAATAATAAGTTTCAGACCTCACTATTTAGAAAACAAACTTTTACTGGCTTGGGAACCAATTATTAAAGTTGTATGTTTTATAAATATAAGATTAGTGTTATAGTAGCATTATTAACAAGAAGTTACCGTATTTGTTCAGATTACTTTTCATTAAACGAAGAATTTAAATTTTTAAGACAGTACTTTATTAATAATTACTACCCTTCTAATCTTTTTGATAACCAATTAAAGAAATTTTTAAACAACACTTTTAATACTAAACTCCCCATAACAACAGTACAAAAAGAAACCAGATATATTAAATTACCTTTTTATGGTTATTTATCATTGCGTATTCGAGGTGAATTGTCCAAACTGCTCAAGTCTAGTTATCCCCAAATAAATTTTAGATTCGCCTTCGTCAACCCACTTAAATTATCAAATTTTTTAAAGTTCAAAGACAAATTCCCCAAAACTGTATGCCTTAATGTTGTTTACAAATACACGTGCGACAGCTGTAAGACTGCGTATATTGGCAGTACTCAACTCCAACTGGAGGTACGCCTTTCTCAACATTTGGGCTTATCAGTCCGTACCAACCGTCCCCTCAGTAGCCCACCACAATCCGCAATTAGAGACCATAGTCATGAAAACAACCATCCCCTTCACAAAACTCAGTTCGAAATTCTAAATAGACCCGATAACCTCACAGAACTCCGAATTTTAGAATCTTTGTACATCTATAGAAACAAACCCTCCATTAACAATAATAGTTCATCTAACAAATTACAGCTCTTTTAACTAACCAACCGATTTTCATGGACATATCATACCTTCTAATTTACTGACCATACAGTTTTCTCTTAGTTTTTGCCAAGTATGGAGGTTGATGTAAACATTGTGTATTTACCAGTTGAGGTAATTTAATTTAATTTAATTTTAATGATTTTAATTTTTTGTAGTGATGTAATTTTAATGATTTTAGTTTTGTATTGATGTAATTTTCATTATTTTTATTTTTGTTTTAAGGTTTTAAGACTTAATTCACTGGTGATGACAAAAGATTTGTCGAAACGTCTGAAGTACAAAAAATAAATGAAAATGTTTACCGTTGTGTTGGTTCTTCTTTTCATCTGTAAGCTCCGTTTCACTAAGGAGAAGTCAATAGCTTTGATATATATATATATATATATACATATGAAATAGGATCCCTCCTAAGGAGACGTAGTTTTACATTTAGGATAAAAACGAAGACGTACAGCAAAAAGTCATTATATTTGGCTGCAGCCGACGTTTCGGGCAACTCTACCCATTTTCAAAGCCTAATAAATAAAAAGCTAAAATTAATGCATAACAAAAATATACGAATGTCAAAAATTAAAACTAATTTATAGTACAAAATAAAACCACTTCAAGAATAAAAGTTAAAAAGCATAAAACAGGCATAAGCCAAAAACAAATCAAAAGTAAAAATTATATAAATGACAAATATACGAATGATAAAAATAAAACAAACTAAAAACATTCAAACATAAATTAGTTAAAAACTTTACTAATAAAGAGTTAAATGAAAAAACACAAAAGTGCACCAAACATACCATGCTCACTTGACAGCCACAAAGAAACTGAGGCGAAAAGGAGCCAGGGTCAAGGGAAAAAAAAAAAAAAAAAAAATTATTAATTAGAATACCTACAAACTAATTTTTTTTTTTTTTACTTTTTATTTATTTATTTTTTTTTTTTAATTTTTTTTTTTTTCCCTTGACCCTGGCTCCTTTTCGCCTCAGTTTCTTTGTGGCTGTCAAGTGAGCATGGTATGTTTGGTGCACTTTTGTTTTTTCATTTAACTCTTTATTAGTAAAGTTTTTAACTAATTTATGTTTGAATGTTTTTAGTTTGTTTTATTTTTATCATTCGTATATTTGTCATTTATATAATTTTTACTTTTGATTTGTTTTTGGCTTATGCCTGTTTTATGCTTTTTAACTTTTATTCTTGAAGTGGTTTTATTTTGTACTATAAATTAGTTTTAATTTTTGACATTCGTATATTTTTGTTATGCATTAATTTTAGCTTTTTATTTATTAGGCCTTGAAAATGGGTAGAGTTGCCCGAAACGTCGGCTGCAGCCAAATATAATGACTTTTTTGCTCTACGTCTTCGTTTTTATCCTAAATATATATATATACAGGGCGTCCCAAAAAAATGTATACACACTTTAATAGCTGATAGCTCAATTGATGTTTCTTTCTTTCCAAGTTAAACCCATTAGAATTAATAATGGCAGTCAGACTAAGCTTTGAACAAAGGAAATTCATTCTAAAATGCTACTGGAAGTGTGAAAACGCAGTTGAAGTGCAAAGACAGTTTAGGAGGGAGTTTCAAACAGATCCACCAACGCGACTTACCATCACTCGAATTAGAGATAAGTTTGAAGCCGATGGAACTGTTCAGAATGTCCACAAGAAGCGTTCCGGAAGACCACGGACATCGACAAGCCCCACAAAGCAAGAAAGAGTACTGGAAACGTATCACCAAAGTCCAAGAAAATCTGTGCGGCAAGCGAGTCGTGAGGTAGGAATTTCAGAATCGTCTGTCCAACGCATTTTGAAGCGCTGTCAATGGAAAAGTTACATTCCAAGATTAGTCCATGCTATTAATGAAGATGATCCGGACCGAAGAGTGGAGTATTGCGAGTGGTACTTGGCACGATGTGGATGTGGATTGGACGAAGGGGTTTCGTAGAATACCCTCCGCGTTCACCAGACCTCACACTACTAGACTTTTTTTTATGGGGATACTTAAAAGATAAAGTCTACGCTATAAAACCTGCAACAGTCGCTGAATTGAGAGCAGCCATTGAACGAGAATGCACACAAATACCAAACGAAATGTTTCGTGATGTTTGCGATTCCATTGCTTCGCGTTTCAGCATTGCCTGGACCAGAACGGACGTCAGTTTGAAAACAGGGTTGACAAACAATTAAATAATGTCTGTAGATTCTATTACATTTGAAAATGAAATGTATTTTAATAAACACTGCCTTTATAAGTATTTAAAGTGTGTATACATTTTTTTGGGACGCCCTGTATATATATATATATATATATATATATATATATATATATATTATATATATTCAACTGCAAAGAACACGCAGTATAAATAACGTAAAGAACGACGCTTGTATAGGAGATATTCCGCGCAAGACGAGAAAGAAAGAACGGAACAAATGAAAAAATGAGGTAACCACCTGGGAATCGAACCCGGGATCTTCCGATTGCCGGTCAGACGCGATACCATTACACCATGGACCTCACTCTTCCAAATGCCGTAATACTTCTACATACTCGCAGAAACCAATGCCCCAAGGGGGCACCTCCCGCATGCCGTAACATTATATACATTCAACTGCAAAGAACACGCAGTATAAATAACGTAAAGAACGACGCTTGTATAGGAGATATTCCGCGCAAGACGAGAAAGAAAGAACGGAACAAATGAAAAAATGAGGTAACCACCTGGGAATCGAACCCGGGATCTTCCGATTGCCGGTCAGACGCGATACCATTACACCATGGACCTCACTCTTCCAAATGCCGTAATACTTCTACATACTCGCAGAAACCAATGCCCCAAGGGGGCACCTCCCGCATGCCGTAACATTATATACATTCAACTGCAAAGAACACGCAGTATAAAAACGTAAAGAACGACGCTTGTATAGGAGATATTCCGCGCAAGACGAGAAAGAAAGAACGGAACAAATGAAAAAATGAGGTAACCACCTGGGAATCGAACCCGGGATCTTCCGATTGCCGGTCAGACGCGATACCATTACACCATGGACCTCACTCTTCCAAATGCCGTAATACTTCTACATACTCGCAGAAACCAATGCCCCAAGGGGCACCTCCCGCATGCCGTAACATTATATACATTTTTCATTTGTTCCGTTCTTTCTTTCTCGTCTTGCGCAGAATATCTCCTATACAAGCGTCGTTCTTTACGTTATTTATACTGGGGCATTGGTTTCTGCGAGTATGTAGAAGTATTACGGCATTTGGAAGAGTGAGGTCCATGGTATAATGGTATTGCGTCTGACCGGCAATCGGAAGATCCCGGGTTCGATTCCCAGGTGGTTACCTCACTTTTTCATTTGTTCCGTTCTTTCTTTCTCGTCTTGCGCGGAATATCTCCTATACAAGCGTCGTTCTTTACGTTATTTATACTGCGTGTTCTTTGCAGTTGAATGTATATAATGTTACGGCATGCGGGAGGTGCCCCCTTGGGGCATTGGTTTCTGCGAGTATGTAGAAGTATTACGGCATTTGGAAGAGTGAGGTCCATGGTGTAATGGTATCGCGTCTGACCGGCAATCGGAAGATCCCGGGTTCGATTCCCAGGTGGTTACCTCATTTTTTCATTTGTTCCGTTCTTTCTTTCTCGTCTTGCGCGGAATATCTCCTATACAAGCGTCGTTCTTTACGATATATATTATATATATATGTTTCTGAAGGTATGGCCGAAATTACTCCCCTTCTTAGTATTTGGGTTCCCAGGATTAAAATAAAACTGTGGTGGAATGCCGCACCAATTTGGATGTAATAATAATAATAATAATAATAGCACGGCGAAAGTGAAAGCTATGATACGGGATATGGGACCGCCATAGAACTACAGCACAAATTACGATTCATAGTATAAAATGAATTCCCTAATAGTAATTTGTGTAACGTTTAAAGACGGGAATTATGTTCTGTAACTTATTTAAATTGTAATGGCTGTTAAATCTGTAATTAATTAAAATTGGTTAGCTATATATTGTTGTGCAGAATGCAATGTCAAACAGGGTTGTTAGCGTGATCCACTTGTCTAATTTAAATTATGTGGAAATAGTTTATAAGTATTAAAAATCTCGCACTTCATTTCACAATATAATAATAATAATAATCAGAATAATATAACTATTGTTAATTCTTACCCTGTTTGGCTAATACAGAAATAACTTACCTTACTTCTTCAATTAATTCACATTCTTGATGTTTCTCTCTACATGCCTCTCGAATGTGGTGTAAATTTCCGGCCCTTCACCCTCTTCCACATCATTGGCACTTAGCTGGATTTCCTCAACACCGTTACTAAACACTTTGGGGAAACGCTCCATCTCTGCTCCACTGCTTTAAGAGAAAAAAGATGAACAATATTACTCTTCAAATTAAGTTTACGCATAAATACCCCCTCTATACGATTAAATCACTTGTTTAAAATTGTACACTGCCTACTTTTTAATTAAAGCGGCTTAAAATTGTACAATACCTGGAATGCCGTGCAATACGTGGAATGTTTGAACGCGTCAGGCAGTCTATGATGAGGTGTGTTCAGGCGTGTATTCAAGTGAAAGGCGGTCATTTTGAGCACTTCCTTTAAAGGTAAGGCGGATACTTGCTGGAACACATAACGGGCTGTAAGTCGGAAACAAAGCGATTTCGGGCATATGTTTACATAAACTTCTTTCATTGCTTTCAGGTCCTGAATCAATCCTGAATGTGCGTCGCACATGTTATGAAACACCCTGTGTGTATATATATATATATATATTTAATATATTAGGGTGGCCCAAAAAAATGAAAGTTGAAAATATCTTTCTCCACAAGGCCATCCGTGTTCCATATCAAAATGTAAGAACTCATGCCAAAAATTAGACAGATCATACAATATTTAGAGGTCGCGACCAGTTCCTATATTTTTAGGATTTGAAACAAAAATACAATATCAATGTTTATTTCAAAATTTAAAGTTAACAGCACAGAGCACATGTTATGCAAAAATATACTAGAACACACATGTCATAGCAGTTAATACGACTGCACTAAATCCTTGTATATCAAACAAACAACGTCACACCCGTTACTTTTTCTTCGTCAAAGCCAACTTCATCGGAACTGGCAATCTTTTTCGGTGGCTGGCGACGTGTCGCAGTTGGTATTGTTTTTGGGTCTCGTCTTTCGTCAGCGTGGTATTGTAGGACTGAATAAGAGCGACTCCTTGTTCGGCACAGTCGTTGACGACCTTGAGGAGCCTGCACTTAGCCTTAAGTAACTGGTAAATGGGGTCTGTCAGCCAGAGGGAGGGAGGTTTTGACAAGAATGTCTTGGCTTCATCTTGTCCTTTCATGGAGAGTATATCAAATATCTTCAAAGACCGGCTCGTGATGTACGACGCCAATGAAGAACGATGATCGAACACAGTCACGTCCAGACGTCTCAAGAGTTTTTGGTTTGAGGGACGTAAGAAGTTGTCAACCATAGCTGTTTTGGTGATCTTGTCGACGTTATCGTCGAAGAGGGGAGAGGCGCGAGGTGCTCAGAGAAGTACCACAAATGGCGATGGAAGGCCTTAACAGCCGCCTCCCTTATGGCACCGTCAGGATATTCATGGAGGAGAGCAATTAGGTTTAAGTCGTTGAGGGGAGCCCTCTCTGGGAGAGGGGCCTCGTGCCAGTAGCGAGCGTAAATAAGAGAAACGAAGAGGCAAATCTTTGTGATGCCAGCTGTCTCGTGGGCCGTCAACTTAATCTAGCTTCTCAAAAGGAAGATCTTCAGCGAGTATATTGCCTTAGCCATCCACCACGCGTTGTGCATAGCGCCTGGCTCACGAAAGGACGGTTCTCCGTCGGAGGATCCCCCTAGGAATATATGACAGAGCTGAAGCAACTCTCCATAGTCATCCCGTGGGAGCTAGCTCTTGACTGCTTCCGAGTAAAATGGCATCATCTCCTCTCGTAGGCCATCCGGCATACCAACGAAGAGCTCGTCTCCAGCAGAACGGAAATCAACTATATTAATATCAGGCCAGGTCTTCTGGAAGCGTTTGAAGATTCCCACTTCAGGCCCACCGGTTGGTGTCAGGGCGACAGAAAATACGGCCGACAACATTACTTCGAACACGTGATGACGGCACGCGATCCAGATGAGCTCCTTGTCCAGAGCCTTCTCAATTAGGGTGCACGCGCCCATATTCAGCCCAGTATTGGTTGCCGTCGTGTGGAAGACTAGTCCCTGGATCATGGGTTTGAGGTTCCATTCCTCCAGCGTTTGGACACATGCATTGCACTGCTCTTCTCCCGTGCCGCGGCCGATCTTAGGGACGGCAAGAAGTTGCTCTGTTTCACCAACAGTCACCAAGATGGCGACGCGATCCACAAGCTTTTCATTGCCGGCGATATCTGGAAGCAGTTTACCGTCCCAGTGGAGAAGCAGTGGGCTGTCCGGCGAGAAAACAGCCTGTTGAGCAGTCGCTACGCCTCACGAGTGGTGACCTGCGCTCGCTAAATGGTGTTCCGGGATAGCGTCACAGACCCTAGGCCATGACCGAGCGCTTGCGTGACGGCTCCTAAGACGAACATAGCAGCGCGGTCAGGAAGTTTCACTCGGTCGAGCGCGGCGGCTACTTCCTTGGTCACAATGGTCTGCTTCGATTTCTTGTTCCTTGGCTGATCTTGACTGGATGTTGAAGGAGCTTGGAAATCATCTTCGGACTCCGTCGATGTGGAGGAGCTACAGATGTCAGCAATGGCGGAACTAGACGGAACAGCCGTATTCGCTCAATATGCTTTTTTCCTTACGAGCACTGGCCTGATCACTCCTGAGGCGCTTGCGAGTCTCCTTGTTCGTCAGGGTCTTGTCGATTCCGGACATACTCGCGCTCGAGGGATCCTGCTGTTGCATCCGCAGGAACTGTTTGTCTTCTTCGTCCGTCATAATACTGAAGGCGTCTTTTCGTGAGATGTCAAATAGTTTGGTGAGATTCTCCTTGAATTTCCTTTCCCTGATTCGGCACCCGTCTTTCCGTTTCAATCGGTTTTTCTTCAATCCACAATATTCTTCATAGAGCTTCCGAAGCTTGCGCACGCCGGAGTCTACCCGCTGGATCGGAATTCGTGCCTTGTCCCAGATTGTCAGCGCCGCTTTGTCTATAGTGGCCTTAGCACTGTCACCGATTGTGGATCCCTTCTGGTGGTGAAACATGAAGTTCCTGAGAATAGCCCCGTTTGTTGGCAGGCCAGATCTCAAGATGTCCGGGTCCGGCTTACCCAGGAGCCAAACTTTCGGACTGCTCCTTGTCGTTGTCATGGTCTTGGCCTGTGGAATGGAAGATAAAATGGAAATTAGAGTTAAAGAACCTATACATATGTTTTATGTAGAATATAAAACAAACAATTTTAACAATTTTAATAAACGTTTATAAATTTTTAATTTTTTTTAATTTTTAACAATTTTAATAAACAATTCATTGTTCCAAATTGCTTATCAAGGTCAGTGCAGTAAATGAATGACAGAAAAACTAAGCATAGTGTCTGCCACTCACTGGTGAAAAGTTTAACTTGCCTCATTGGTGTGATTCACTGGGCGGCGTAACCCAGATGGCAGGAGCACAACAAAAACACGTCTACACCTGCCGAGACTTGGCGACCAACTGAGCTAGTGGGAAGAGTGCATTGTTATCATATAGTGATTCTTTGGATATAGGTTTACAGTCTAGAATGGCGTTGTTCGGCAAATATTTATTGTAGAACATAATGGTGACCCAAAATTACTGAAATTACAGAATTTAGATATTTTTACCTTGAGGTCGCGACCTCTAAATATTGGCCGATCTTCCTGATTTTTTGCAGTTATTTTATTTATTTTTACTTTTATTTTTTCAGTTAATTTCTGGGCCACCCTAATATATATATATATATATATATATATATATATATATATATATATATATTTATTTATGTATGTTTCTGAAGGTATGGCCGAAATTACTCCACGTCCTAGAATTGACGTTCCCAGGATTAAAATAAAATTGTGTGGAACATCGCACCAACTTCGATGTAATAATAATAACAATATAATAACAGGGCTAAAATGAAAGCTATGGTACGGAATATCGCACCGTCTTAGACCTACATCACAAATTACGATTTAGATTCAGAGGAAAATAAACTACAGAATGGAAAGTTAGTAGGCTGCCGTTTTAACGCGATTTCTTGAATATTATAGAATTCTTTTCTAAAATTCGCATTCCTCAAAAATATATACACAGTATATGCATAATAATTGTCGGTGACATTCATTTAAAATAAAACCTTTTCAGGACTTTAAAATAAAATATAATAATAATAATAATAATAATATAATTGCAGGGCTAAAATGAAAGCTATGGCACTGAATATCGTACTGCCTTATACTTACAGCACAACTACAGAGTCAGATGTGGATTGTCTGCAGTTTTAACATGATGCCTATACTGACGTGATTTCTTGAATATGATAAAATTCTTTTCTAAAATTCACATTCCTCAATAATTAAATAGGCATAATTATATAATTATATAGGCATAATAATTGTCGGTAACAGTGATTTAACCCCCTAACGCCGACTGGGTCGAATACGTACCATTTCAAATACATGCATTTAGACAACCCCACAAAAACTTTTGGCGTTAAAAGGTTAAAATAAAACCTCGTTAGGACTTTAAAATAAAAAAAGAAAAAGAAAAAATTGAATATTATGTAATTCTTGGAGCAAGTGTAGTTTACGTTCCCCTGTGGTGCCTAGTATAGTTTGCGTTCCCCAACTTTGTCCGCGTATACCTAATCAAAAAAAACTTAAAACTAACGAAAATATTACGACTTAACCTAACCAATCGTCAATTTATATATATATATATATATATATATATTGACGATTGGTTAGGTTAAGTCGTAATATTTTTGTTAGTTTTAACTTTTTATTTGACGGATTCACTTAAAAAATGTCTCCTAAAGATCCTAGTGTAGTTCATATTTCCCAACTTTAATCTAGTGTAGTTTGTGTCCCATTTTGCGTCAGGGGGACGTAAACGACACTTGCCCCGAATTCTTTTCTAAAATTCGTATTCGTCAAAAACACGAGGGCCACTCAATATATTCTGCCCCACCTTTTTTTTCTTTCCAAGTTTCCTTGTAAGTTCCAGAAATTTTGTACACAAGTAGTTACATACCTTTTTTACAAGTTTTTATTTTTCCACATAGTCTCCATCCTTTTCTACGGCTTTCCTCAACCTCGAAACGAGGGCCTTTATTCCTTGCTGGTAAAAGTCCGCTGCGTTCAGCTGGGTTCCGCTAGAGCCACCTCTTAACCTCCTCAACAATCTCATCGTCACTGAAACTTTCTTCCACGAATAGTATCCTTTATTGGCCCAAACAAATGGGAGTCTGAAGGTGCCAGATCCCGGCTGTATGGAGGGTTGGGTAACACAGTCAAGCGCATTTCTGTGACGGCCTCTCTTGTTTGCAAACTGTTTTGTGGTTTTGCGTTATCGTACAAAAGAAGGACATCTTCCAATTTTCTCTCCGGTCGAACACGCTTTATACGTCTCTGGAATATCTGTAGGGTAGCAATATATGCCTCTGAGTTGGTTTTTGTCCTTTCTTCATAATGTCCACCAGAGTCACCCCTTTCATGTCCCAGAAGATGGTGGCCATAACCTTTCCTGCAAAGGGAGCCATTTTGAACTTTTTCTTGTGTGGGGAGTCTGCGTGATGGTACTCCATGGATTGGCATTTTGTTTCAAGCTCAAAGTGGTGTACCCAAGTCTCATCCCCAGTCACAATTCGTGAAAGGAAGTCATCCCCTTCTGTCTCGTATCGAACCAACGAATCAGAAGCAATTTCTTTTCTTTGGGCTTTGTGATCTTCAGTCAGTTGGCTAGGAACAAACCATGAACACACTTTTGAGTATCCCAGTTGCTGAATTATCGTATTTACACTTCCTTCACTAATTCCTAGCTCCAGTGACAGCTCTTTGTATGTGACGCGCCGATTTGATCGAATGATGCTGTTATCAAGTTGCACAGTGTGAGATGTCACAGCCGATGCCGGGCGACCGCAGCGTGGCTGATCATCGAGGCTGGCTCTCTCTCTCTCTCTCTCTCTCTCTCTCTCTCTCTCTCTTCACCGATAATCTCACACGATTAGACCAGGGTCCAACTGTGCTTCGATCAACAACAGCATCTCCATAAACGTTTTGTAGAAGTTTGTGAATATTTCCAATTGTTTCCTTCTCTGTGGTTAAGAACTCGATAACGGCTCTCTGTTTACGACGCACATCACTGTCAGACGCCATTTTCGAAACTGCGTTAACCATCGATTCTATACAAGGGCGTTTAAAAGCGATTTTATACAAGGAGGGGAGGTTCAAACTGCAAAAATCCGGTTATGTGAAGCGCAGAAAATTCAAACTTACGGCCCAAAAGACATTTCAGCCCCATGGCCTATTATTTAGCTAAGAAAAAGGCGTGGGGCAAAATATATTGAGCGCCCCTAATGTATATACAGGGATAATAATTATCGGTAACAGTGATTTAAAATAAAACCTCGTTTGGACTTTAAAATAAGAGTAGAAAAAATAAAAACTAACGCGGCATTCATTTCAAAAGAGCATTTATATAAGAGGAATTAATTATTTACATGAGGTCTACCATTAAACAAAAGGCTGCTTACATGATATAGTCTATTTCCAAGAAAGAAAAAGTTAACTTGACTTAATTGGTAAGAATATCAAATTAACTTAACTTAACTAGTTAATGTTGAATGTTATCCGACCCAACCCTGATATATATAATATTATATATATATATATATATATATATAACGCGACTCGTTTAGATTCATTCCGAAGAAATTATAAAATTAAACTTAAGCATGAAAGGGCTATGCGTGTATACTTTTTTACTCACAATTCAAACTAAAACAGAATTTAAGCGCTTTGACAGAAAACGCAGAACTGAAATGCGAACATATAATTTTCCACTTACAATTCGTGTGTACAGCAGTGTGAGGGAACCCTAGCGACCATTGCCACGGGCTGTGTAATTCCGCAAAAGCTATTAATCTCTTGCGAAGTAAGAAGCGTGCCGCTGTTTACAGCCTGGAATAACAGCACTGCCGATTCTCGTCTAGAGAACAGTAAAAAAATCACTCTTCCGTGTGTGTGTGTATATATATGTATACTGTGTACACGCACATATATATATATGTATATATATATATATATATAATTATATATATATATATTACTCAACGTATCTCCTTCAAAAACGGCCTGTAAGAAATAGCGATCTAATTCAACGTTGATGGAATCGAACATATTAGAACTCATTGTGAATTGTAATCACGTGAAGTTCACACTGGCAAAAATTAATCCATGCGGATTTTATATGGTGGGGAAGACGCCCCTTTGAAACGACGTGCGACTAAGTTGAAGGGACCAATCACCACCGCGGAGGTGTTCTGATAGGCTGCAATGCATCTGTGGGCGTGGTTTGAGGGAGAGAGAACTAGTCGCCAAAATTGGATGATGCCCTCAGATTTTTTAAATTAAAAAAACGTTCGTTCCCAAAAATAATTTTGTATTTTAAATAAATTTTTAGTCCTATTAAAACTTGATATGAATCTTGTGCATCGTAGATGTGGCCATGAGCTACATAATATTTCCTATATATCTCAGGATACGGTGTTTAAGTATAATTTAAATTAAATTTTTTTATTTGTAAAAGTGCATGCATAACCCCTGATATTATTATTATTATTATTATTTAAAAAAAAATAAATATATACATACATATATATATATATATATATATATATACACACACGAGTGTATATATATATATATATATATATATATATATATATATATATAATGTTACTAGAGACTTCTAAATAAAAAATAAATTTACACCTTATCAATTCCAAAAAAATTATTAGAAATATATTTTGAAATTGTATAGTTAGCATTGAAGCTTATAGATATTCGTTTTAAGAGTCTATATTATATTTCCTCTATATGTCAGGATAAGGTGCGTAAGAATAATTTAAATTAAATTTTTTGTGTAAAAGCTTATGCATAACCCCTGATAATTTTATTATTATTTTAAATATATACTATATATATATATAATATATATATATATATATATATATATATATATTGTAGTGGTCAGCGTCGCTGACTACGAATCCATCGGTCCCGGGTTCGAGACCCGGTGACGGCAGCGACGAGCAGCAAAACCCAGCTATTCATCATTCCACACAATAAAGAAAGTGGTTGGTAGATAAATGGGTACTCTGGTTGGATTCGCGGTAAATTCATCGCGGTAAATTCATCGCGAGTAATTACATCGCGGTAAATACATCGCCTGGTAAATACATCGCCTGGTAAATACATCGCCTGGTAAACACATCGCCTGGTAAATACATCGTCATGCTTTTTATTAGCAGAGTAAATAATCGTAAATCGCGAAACATTAGAATTCAAAAAATTAGAAAAAAGATACTAATTGAAAGTTTATAATTTTTTTAAGGTGATAAGAAAAGAGATTGAGGAAAGAAAAGAAAAAATTAGGTGACCGTAGAATCCATATTTACGAGTATATTTAAATGTAAAACTCGGTGCGTTTTTTTTTAGCCCCACCCGATATTTATACATTATACAATTATACTGTACATTATATTTTTGAGGTGTGATCGAAAAGTCATTTGGTAGAATTAAGGTCGGTCGGAAGTGAACTATAAACAGGTCATTACTTACTTATCCCAGGTACCTCTTCTAACCGTCAGAAGTTCACCTTTATGACCGTTGTTTTTGAGGTGTGAACGATAAGTCATTTGGCCCTGTCTGTTTTCGCCACTTAAATCTTTTTTAATCCGAATACCCTTCTTTCGACCTGTGGATTATTGTGGCGAAGGGAGGAGCCAGTCCATTCTAGCTGCTATATAAGACTGAATTTATTCAGTTAAATCAGTTTCTATAGCGCTTTCGATTGTTGTGATCTTCATATTTTGTCTGGCAGTTTAAAAGTTCAGAAAAATTAAGCCATCAAAATGGCTCTCCAGTATGTTACAAGTGAACGAAATAAGAAAAAACTCATTGATAGTGGTCATTTGTTTGTCAAAGAAAAGAAAAGTGATGAACATGTTATTTGGAAATGTGACCAATATTATAAAATGCGTTGTCCTGCAAGAATCCACACAGAGGAAGATTCCATTACCAAACGAATGGGAGAACATAATGATGCAGGCAATATTGCTCGTGCTGAAGCTGCCAAAATGATCAATTTAACAAATGAAAAAGCACTTACAACTCAGGAAACACCTCATTGCATCGTAACCCAAGCCTACGTCGGATTGTCCCAAGCAGTCGTGGGTCAGCTGCCCGCAACCATCCTCATAAAAAGGAACATCCGAAACGCTCGCCATGTGGCAGCACAAGTTCCTCCCAATCCAGAAAATTTACTCCAGCTGAGGATACCTCCTGAATATAGAACAACACATTCGAATCAGCCTTTCCTTCTATTCGACAGTGATGATGGACCAGGCAGAATTATTTTATTTTCCACTCAAAGAAACCTTCAGTTGTTATCCAAGGCGAAACATTGGTATGCAGATGGGACTTTCAAGACGGTTCCATCTTTATTCAATCAGCTTTACACGATACACGGCGACATGAATGGTGACGTTTTGCCTCTTGCTTATGCTCTAATGGCCAGAAGAACTGAAGAGAGTTACAACAGGCTTTTGTCAGAACTGAAATCCTTATGCCAACCTTATCACCAAGCATAATTGTGACAGATTTTGAACGAGCAGCCATTAATGCTTTTAGAGCAATTTTTCCAAATTCAACTCAAAAAGGTTGTTTTTTCCATTTCTCTCAATGTATATTTCGATCCATTCAAACAAATGGTCTGCAACAACTATACGAAAATGATGCAGAATTCGCGTTGAAGATGCGCATGATTGCAGCCATTGCATTTGTGCCTGTCTTAGATGTAGTTCATTCTTTTGAATATTTATATGACAATAATGGGTTTCCCGAAGAAGCCCAGCCAGTCTTTGATTATGTAGAGGACACGTGGATTGGACGCCCAGACCGTCGCCTAGTACGCCGACCCCCTCGCTTTGATCATGCACTTTGGAATTGTTTTGCTGCAGCCCAGGAAGGTGCCTCTAAGACAAACAATTCTTGCGAAGGCTGGCATCGATCATTCAGCGGATTGATCGGGGCATCCCATCCTACGATCTGGAAATTTTTAGAAATCTTGAAAAAGAAACAATCAAGAAACGAAGTAATAATCGAACAGTATATCGCCGGTGCAGAAATTCCACATCGCAAAAAGAAATATAAAGATAGTGCAGCGAGAATTCAACGCATCGTCAATGAATATGAAAATCGCGAAATACTCGATTATTTAAGAGGCATTGCTCATAATTTGTCTTTTTAGAATGTTTCTTCCTTCCTCCAATTTAAAATAGTGTCATTTTTTTACATTGCTAATGAAATAAATTACATTTATTATTTTATTGGTGATTCTATTTTTAAAAGTAACTTTGATTTCTTTTTCCATATTAATAATTTTTTGTCTTTGAATTTCCTTTTCATTGTTAATGAAATTAATTGCACTTATTTTCGATTGTTAATTTTTAGTTTAAATTAACCTAACTAAGCCTAATTAAAGCAACCCATTCCCCTCCAGCATTAATCTAAAACATTTGAATATCACAAGTACAGAAACCAAATTCAACGAAACAAACTATACATTCATCGTAAATTAAACAAAATATGTGAATGTTTATATATTTATTACTATCACCTTTAAATAATGTATGGCGATGTATTTACCAGGCGATGTATTTACCAGGCGATGTATTTACCAGGCGATGTATTTACCAGACGATGTATTTACCGCGATGTAATTACTCGCGATGAATTTACCGCGATGAATTTACCGGACACGTAATTATGTCATCTTTGATGTCATGAATATTTTCATAGATATCTGGATCTGATAATGCTGTCTCGTAGTCCTCCTTATTAATGCTTGACCATTTTTCTCTGAACTTCTTAAAAAGGACTATATCTGGGCCAGAAGATGGTGATAAAGACTTTAAAACAACAGCTTCCAGCATAATTTCAAATATATGGTGTCGACATGCCAGCCACAATAAATCGTTGTCGAATTTTTGTTCAAGAAGAATAGCTGCACCATTTCTAGGACCAGTATTGGCTGCCGTTGTATTGAAACACATGCATTTTATTTGTTCGCAGATGTCCCATTCAAGCGATGTCTGATTGTTTGCATTAAAAAGAGACGCATTTCTGTCACTCAATTTTGCAACATGAAGACTTCCTAATAATTTATCATCAAACAATTTTCTACGTTTGCCAACCTTACTTTTCCATGTTGAAGGTTGTGCAGCACAGAAACCAGATTCATCACTTTTACTCTCCTCTGATTCTGATTCTGATGATGTACTGGTGAGTATGACAGCCTCTTCACTCTTCTTTCTTTTGATCTCTTCTTCTGCTTTCCTCTTTTCATAACGTTGTTGCTTTTCTGCTGCTCTTTGCTCTTTTTTAGCAACAGCCTTATCAATGGTACCCATTTTTCCATGACGTCCTTTCTCACGTTGCATTTTCAAGAATTTCTTATCATCTTCTATTTTTATAAGCTGCATAGCATTCTCATGAGCAATGTCAAATAAGTTTTCCAGTTTATCTTTCCATTTTTCTTCTTTATTATTTAAATTTTGTGATCTTTTCAATTTGTTTGCTTTGTTTTTCTTAAGCAGCTGTCATTCCTTCAGTATTCCTTGAATTTTATCTACTACATGTATTCTTTGTTTTGCTGGTATTCCTGCTTTTTCCAAACTGCTAGCACATCATCTGCGGTAGAGCAGCATGATTCTCTAATGTCTTGCTTTTTAATATTTCTGTAGTGCATGAAGAGGGCCATCATTTCCTTCTCTGATGGTAATACGGATGTTTTTAGTACTGCAGAGGGCTGCCCAATTAGCCATACTTCAGTTTCTTTTCTTGTAGAACTTCTCCCAAATGAGCAACTGGGTGATGGTGAGTTAGGTCTAGCTTCCATAATCGATTAATTGGTATCAAAAATTACGAGTTCCAAGCAACAATTAAAAGCAAGCTAGTATATAAACCATTAATTAAAAATTCTGAAATATAAACAATTAAACATAAAATCATAAGTTGTAAAAACAAACAAATTGAAAAAGAGGGAAACTTTGACGCCTGGTAGCACATAGTAAATTTTATTTACAATTCACCAAATTTGGCATACACTACTTTTTTGTCATAGGGAACAAAAATACAGGTTGAACAATTAAAAAAAAAACTTTGATTTTTTTGAATCACCCTAAATTATATATATATATAATATATATATATATATATACATTTAAACTGCAAACACGCAGTATAATTAACGTAAAGAACGACGCTTGTATAGGAGAATATCCCGCGCAAGATGAGAGCGAGAGAACGAAACAAATGAAAAAATGAGGTAACCACCCGGGAATCGAACCCGGGATCTTCCGATTGCCGGTCAGATATGATAACCATTACACCACGGGCCTCACTCAATCAAATGCCGTAATTCCTCTACATACGCGCAGAAACCAATGCCCCAAGGGGGCACCTCCCGCATACCGTACATTATATACATTTAAACTGCAAACACGCAGTATAATTAACGTAAAGAACGACGCTTGTATAGGAGAATATTCCGCGCAAGATGAGAGCGAGAGAACGAAACAAATTTAAAAATGCGGTAACCACCCGGGAATCGAACCCGGGATCTTCCGATTGCCGGTCAGATATAATAACCATTACACCACGGGCCTCACTCAATCAAATGCCGTAATTCCTCTACATACGCGCAGAAACCAATGCCCCAAGGGGGCACCTCCCGCATACCGTACATTATATACATTTAAACTGCAAACACGCAGTATAATTAACGTAAAGAACGACGCTTGTATAGGAGAATATTCCGCGCAAGATGAGAGCGAGAGAACGAAACAAATTTAAAAATGCGGTAACCACCCGGGAATCGAACCCGGGATCTTCCGATTGCCGGTCAGATATAATAACCATTACACCACGGGCCTCACTCAATCAAATGCCGTAATTCCTCTACATACGCGCAGAAACCAATGCCCCAAGGGGGCACCTCCCGCATGCCGTACATTATATACATTTAAACTGCAAACACGCAGTAT
The DNA here is from genome assembly GCA_023014485.1 of Bathynomus jamesi. Classification (NCBI taxonomy): domain Eukaryota; kingdom Metazoa; phylum Arthropoda; class Malacostraca; order Isopoda; family Cirolanidae; genus Bathynomus; species Bathynomus jamesi. Next base: position 108,505 of record JAJOZX010002469.1, on the reverse strand, counting down.
AATTAACGTAAAGAACGACGCTTCTATAGGAGAATATTCCGCGCAAGATGAGAGCGAGAGAACGAAACAAATGAAAAATGAGGTAACCACCCGGGAATCGAACCCGGGATCTTCCGATTGCCGGTCAGATATGATAACCATTACACCACGGGCCTCACTCAATGTATATAATGTACGGCATGCGGGAGGTGCCCCCTTGGGGCATTGGTTTCAGCGCGTATGTAGAGGAATTACGAAATTTGATTGAGTGAGGCCCGTGGTGTAATGGTTATCATATCTGACCGGCAATCGGAAGATCCCGGGTTCGATTCCCGGGTGGTTACCTCATTTTTTCATTTGTTTCGTTCTCTCGCTCTCATCTTGCGCGGAATATTCTCCTATACAAGCGTCGTTCTTTACGATATATATATATATGTTACGCCCCGTTTGTGTAATTGCCCCATTCATGAACTGGCCAATATAATTGCCTACTTCATGGATTGGGCAGTAAGTTGCCCATTACATGAAATGGGCGGAATTTTGCTTGCCCATTTCATGAAATGGGCATCTGTATGAAGGAAAATTAAACTTTCGACTGAATCATTTATTAAAAAAGTGAAACATTAAAAAGAGATAAGGCAAGTGATAATGATTAGTCTACATTCTCACATAAACATCGTTTAGTTAGACAATTATTTCTACAATGGCACCTCCTGAACCCTTGTCCTCCACAAACACTTTGTAGTTTAACGATTTCGCGAATGCTTAGTTTGTGTGAGGGAATATCACTAGATTTAAGACTAGTATAGTGAACAGATTCAAACTGATTGCTTGAAAGTTTATCATTTATTACTCCAACTTTTGTTCCTACTGTGTAGCCACCGTCGTTCTTAGCAAGAATTATACCTATTAGGAGGATCACCTTTACCATGATCAAATTGAGATACTGTAACTGCTACATTATGACCAACGTCGACCACTGGCAATGTTTTTTCACTTCGCGTCAACTTTTTTCTGCTTGTAGCACTATGCCGTCACGAGCTTTTTGCCGTGCGAGTACAGCAGGGTGTACAGCAGCATCGTCTTGTGATACGTCATTAGGTGATGCTTGCAGCACGGCTGTTTCATGCGCAGGCGAGTGGTCTGGCTCTAGCGGTGGTGGTGCAGGTGTTTCAGCAACATTTTCTTGTGCTGGCAATGTTTAGAAGTTGCAAATGGGCAACTTACTGCCCATTACATGTAATGGGCATTTATATTGCCAAGTTCGTGAAATGGGCGGAATTTTGCTTCCCCCATTTTGTAGAACTGTATAAGATTTTAAAAGTCATACACGTGATTGCCCATTTCACGAACTGGGCAACTTACTGCCCATAACATGAAATTGGCATTTATATTGCTCAGTTCGTGAAATGGGCATTTACACAAACGGGGCGTAATATATATATATATTTATATATATATATATATATATATATATATATATATATATATATATATATATATATATATATGGTTCTGAGTTCATTCCCATATAATATATATATATATATATATATACAGTATATACTATAAATGGAAAAAATGTATATATTATGTACATAAGAAGAAGAACTGTAAGTATAGTGTCTGACAAATAGCAAAGATTTAAGCTTTCTTTAACTCTTTAACATCGACCGTGGCCTCATGTTAACATGATTTTGACAAACGAGCCTTGCAATCTGAATATTAGATTATTTTAGATTAAATAGGAAAAAATTAAAATAAAATTCCATAACTCAGGCATGAAAGAGTTAATAGTTACATAATACCAAAAAGACAACCTATTCTACCTAATAGACCTATACGAAGACGTGTAATGTCTCAAAAAAATAAAGCAGAACTTAAAAATAATTTTTTTCCAACTGTGTGTAGGTTCATCGTTTCGCTTTAATATATTAATTAATACCGATACTACACAAAATAAAATTAGAATAAATACATTTAACTCATAAACAAATTTTGCTTTGTTCTAATATTTGTATTACGAAATAAATCCAAAAAATACTAACTAATTTTATTTAAATTATATTTCATTTATCTAATCTAGGGGTAGCTTTTATATTTGAAACCGGTAAAATTCGTATAGTAACGAGGTAACATTATAATTATCATGCTCAGCAAATATTATCATTATTATCATAAATAATTATATATATATATATATATATATATACCTTTTGTAACATTTGGTTTTGCTCCCGCCCGAATTGTTCATTCTGGCGAAGGTTAAGCTTTTCACTCCACCTTAGACCTACAGTTTAACGTGGAATCAGAACCACGCCCCACCAGCAGCCCAGCGTCTAGGCCACCCAGGATATCCATTTACCCACACTAGGTACGAATCGGCGGTAAAATAAAGAAAGGAAAAAAATTTACCTACCAACCACTTTCTTTATTGTGTGGAAGGATGAATAGCTGGGTTTTCCTGCGGGCCGGCTGCCGTCACCGTGTCTCGATCCCGGGGCCGATGGATTCGTAGTCAGCGACGCTAACAAATATTTTTAATGCGTCTATTTCTGATGGGTGCGTACCAGATAATTTCAAGTTAGCAAATGTAACACCTATCTTTAAGAAAGGCGATAAAGGTGCGGCGGGAAATTATAGGCCAATCAGTTTAACGTCTGTTGTAGGTAAACTACTGGAATCAATAATTAGTGAGCGTGTAGTCGAACACCTAGAATTGCATAACTTGGTTAGAAATACGCAGCACGGTTTTAGGCGAAACAAATCTTGCTTAACTAATCTTTTAGAATTTTTTCAAAGCGTGGTTAAAGTTTACGATAGTCATCGGGCGGTAGATGTAGTGTATTTAGATTTTCAAAAAGCGTTTGACACCGTACCGTACAAAAGACTCATTGAAAAAAATTAAAGCTCGTGGAATCAGGGGTGTAGTAATAAATTGGATAGAAGAGTGATTGCGAGGTAGGAAACAGAGGGTGGTCGTTGATGGAGCGGAGTCGTCTTGGGCTAATGTAGCGATCGGCGTTCCTCAGGGTTCTGTATTGGGCCCCTTGTTTTTTCTTATATACAGGGTGTCCCATAAGTCCGGCATCATAGGAAAAATAATAAAAAAGGCAAAACAAAAGCTTTTATTTACAGAACGTGCTCAATATGTCCACCATTGTTTTCAATACACAAATTCAGACGTGATACCGAGTCAGCAAGCACACGGTGAATGATGTCAGGAATAATGGTGTTACATGCCCCAATAATGCGCTGCCGCAAATGTTCAACACTCCTAATTTTCTCTGCGTATATCAGCGCTTTCAAGTGGCCCCAGAGATAAAAATCTAGTGGCGTGAGATCCGGGCTTCTAGCTGGCCATTCCACAGGACCTCGACGTCCTATCCAATGACCAGGGAATTGTTGGTACAGGTATTCCCTTACTTGGGTGCTGTAATGTGCAGGAGCGCCGTCTTGCTGGAACCATGTTGGGAAATTTCCTTCTTCGTTCAAGACACTGGGAAATGCTTCTTCCTTGAGCATACGTAGGTAGGTGCCTCCAGTGACATGTTCATCGAAAAAGAGGGGGCCTATGATGCGATCATTCCAAATGCCACACCATACCATCACCCGAGATGTACCTTGTTCCTTTGAAGAGGTATACCAGTGAGGGTTGTTTTGAGACCAGTAGCGGGTGTTCTGTCGATTTACCTCACCATTTCCATAAAAAAACAGCCTCGTCACTGAACAGAATGGTGGACTGGAAATTGGCATCCCGAGCATATTGTTCAGTAGCCCATTCACAAAATTCCATCCACCGGTCGGGATCATCTTCGCTTAATTTCTGTAGGATCTGAAGTTTATATGGATGCCATTTGTGAGCCTCAAGAATGCGATGGATGCTACTTTTCGACACTCTGTCTCGGCGGACAATCGCAGAAGAGACTTATTGGGACTTCTATTAAAATGAGCCAGGATAGCAGTCGCTGTATCATCGTCAGTGGACCTCCTTGAAGGTCCACTACGTGGTTTATCTTCTATGGATCCTGTTTCCTTAAACTTTGCAACAAGTCTGCTAGCACAACTCTGTGTTATTGGCTCGCGGTCTGTAGAAAGAGAAAAATATGAATTATGGTTTGTAGAAATAGAAAAATATGAATTTCTCCTATGATGCCGGAATTATGGGACACCCTGTATACTAACGATTTAGATGTCGGCCTAGTCAGTACAGTTTCACAGTTTGCGGGTGACACGAAGTTGGGTGGTCGGGCGATTAATGACGAAGATAGAAGTAAAATCCAGGAAGATCTGAATAAAATCGTTGATTGGTCAATCACATGGCAAGTGAGATTTAACGTCGATAAGTGCAAAATTTTACATATAGGTTCGCGTAACGGTAATTTTGCGTATAGTATGTCAGGGAAGGAGTTAGCAAGAGTACAGCAGGAAAAAGATTTAGGAGTTATAGTCACTGGTGATTTAAAAGTAGCGAAATAAAGTATAGCAGCGGTCAATAAAGCGAACAAAGTGTTGGGTTTTATAGCTCGGAATTTTGAGTACAAATCGCGTGATATTATTGTTCCTCTTTATAAATCATTAGTTAGACCCCATTTGGAGTACGCGATCCAATTTTGGAATCCGCATATGCGAAAAGATATAGACAAAATCGAAAGAGTTCAAAGACGAGCAACTAAGATGATTCCGTCGCTGAAGTCGAAGTCATACGAGGATAGGCTTAAGGAGTTAAAATTGACTACACTCGAGACTAGGAGGCTAAGGGGTGATCTAATCCAGGTTTTCAAAATTATGAATGGGTTCGATAACGTAGATAGAGATAACTTTTTCGAAATATCTCAATATAATAGGACTAGAAATAACGGGTATAAGTTGACAAATAGAAGGTTTGAGACAGCAGTTGCCAAAAACTTTTTTACGCATAGAATATTAAATAGCTGGAATAATTTTCCGGTAGAAGTAATTAGAAGCACGTCTATAAACATGTTTAAAAATCGATTTGACGTATATGTTGATAGATTGGGTATAGTTTAAGGTAGTAAAATTGAGGCTTTATGGTTCGGAACTCAAGTAAAATTGTAGGTCCCCTCCGCCACCATGGAAGACATGCACAATACACAATTACGAACACAGTTAGGTAGACCAGCCATGAGTGGATCCTAGGGTCTTTGTTGGTCTGAAACATTATAACATTATAACATTTTATATATAAGTAGATTTGCGCAAAAAAACATTCTTAATGTATCCAATTAATAGAAAAAGACTAGTGAGATTTACAGGGTATTCTCTGGTATTCAACCTCGTATTAGCTATACTCTACCATTTAATCAACTTTTGTCTCATTAAATGAAACAGTTATTCTATCAATATTATACACATTCAACAACAGAGCTGCAAGCAAATAAACGTACAAGTTAATTTTCCATTCCAATATATATGTTAACGTACGGCCACATACGCAGTGTAGTCCTTTTTAAATGGCCACCCTATATCAAAACCTTTAACTATTTAAAATACCTGGATTAAATCTCGAATACACCTTTTTACAAGCCAGAATAAATTTAACGTTTCTAAACGGGCAGCGTATGATTTGTGTCTATGTCTCGGAATCATCTTTGTAGCCCGTCACTGCACTCTCTCCATTCTGTCTATGTCCTGTTGTAAATAAGGAGACCAGAATTGGACGCAGTGTTCCAGGTTGGGGCGTACTAAGGAATTATGTAATGTAAGCATCATTTTCTTCAACTTAAATTCAAATGATTTACCAATAAATCCTAAAATTCTATTTGCTTTTCTGACGAATTCGATACAATGCTTACTCGGTTTAAGAGTGTCAGCAACAATAATACCTAATTCTTTCTTTCCCGTAACAATTGTTAATGTTTTGTTGCGCATAAAATGTTTTTCTTTAACATTGTTTCTACCGATATGAAACGTGTTACATTTATCTATATTGAAGTTCATTTGCCAAATTTTCGCCCGCTCAAGTAATTTATTATCTTTTTAAATCTGCAAACGTTCTGCTCATGATTTTGTTCGTCCCCCTAGTTTGGTATCATTCGCAAATTTTGAAATTATACTGTTAATTCCTATGCCGATGTCATTGATATAAATAATAAACGAACTGGTCCCAGAACTGATCCCTGAGGTACGCCGCTTGTTACACTTTTCCAGTTAGACCCTTTGTCATTAATGACCACTCTTTGTTTACGTCCACTAAGCCAATTTTCGATCCATTTGAGAACATTACCATCAATTCCGTGAGAATGAAGTTTAGCTAATAATCTTCTATGTGGCACTTTATGAAACGGTTTTTGAAAATCGAAATATATAATATCTACAGGGTGTTCTAAAAGTCCCGTCAGTCCCTACAAAATGTACATATTGTAATATCAATTTTATTTTTGTGCGATTAATTAAATTTATATGTGATTCATTGACATTTTTTTTTCTTTTCCAGGTGTTAGATTTGTGTGAACAATGGCAAACCAGTCCACTTACACTCTGGAGGAAAAGGTAGTGGTGAGCACATGGGCTCATGAAAGGTCACATACTGGCAAAACGATGCAGACATTAATAAATAATTAGTAACTATATTTACTGTAATTAAAGTAATTGTTGTTAGTGACTTGTTTCTTAAATTACGCCTACCACATATAAATACAATTAATCACTCTAAAATAAAATCGGTATTACAGTATGTACATTTTATGGAGTGACGGAACTTTTCGAACATCCTGTACTGTTTTACTCTCGTCATATTTTCTGTATTTACAATATCCTTAAAGAAATCGAACAAATTAGTAAGACAAGAACGATGACATCAAAAGCCATGTTGAGAATCTTTGATTAATTTATTAATTTCTTAGTGATTAACTATTTTGTCCCGAACGTAAGCTTACCAACTATTGACGTCAGACTGATGTGACGATAATTTCCCGGAAGCGATTTATCCTTTTTTTTAAATATTGGCGTAATATTTGCAAGTTTTCAATCGAACGAAACTTCTCCAGACTGAAACCATTTATTATTACTATTATTATTATATTATTATTATTATTATTAATTATATATGTGAGAGGAACATCCACAATTTTTTCACACCCGCACCCGCAGATATAAAAGCTGAATATCCGTAACCTCATTCGCATCTGCGGCTGTAAATTTTCTTACATCCATAACATCCGTAGTTCGTGCTATTGCTTTATACGTCATACACAAACGCCAAACAGTAAAGAAATGAAATTTAGGGGCCTACATATTTTATAATAATAATCGGAAGGACAAAACTTTTGTCGCTGATTGTATATATATATATATATATATATATATATATACCTTTGGTACCTTTGGTTAGCTTCCGCCCGAATTGTTCATTCTAACGAAGGTCAAGCTTTTCACTCTACCTTAGACCTACAGTTTAACATGGAATCCGAACCACACCCCACCAGCAGCCCAGCGTCTTAACCACTAGGCCATCCAGGGTACCCACTTATCTACCAACCACTTTCTTTATTGTGTGGAAGGATGAACAGCTGGGTTTTGCTGCGCGCCGGCTGCCGTCACCGGGTCTCGAACCCGGGGCCGATGGATTCGTAGTCAGCGACGCGAACCACTACACCACCGAGGCGCTATATATATATATATATATATATATATATATGTGTGTGTGTGTGTGTGTGTGTGTGTGTGTGTGTGTGTGTGTACTCATTCTCTGAAACTGTGAATACATTTTTTATGCAGGAAGAAGGGGCCAAGGGCGAATGCCCACAAAAACGCCCACCCATAGAAGAAGAGAACCAAAATCAAGGCCCAAAGTCTTCGAGATGCCTGGACACTCTGCTTTTTAAAGACTGGGGGTCATAGGCACGTGGAAAGCTGGATTAAGGAAGATTGTTCCAGAGTTGGCCGGTTGAGTATATGAAAGATTGAGAATACCGATTAACCCTTGCATTAAAGTGTTGGACAGAAAGGGAATGAAAATGTGCCGAAAGTCTGGTACTGCATGTTCTCCTTACAGGCGGAGACCTGCAGTTAGAGAGTTCAGAAGAATAGTGTCAGTTATAATAGTGATAGGAAAGAGATAATAAAGAGAGGGAAAAGGAAACACCAAGAATGTTAACAGGAGAGGAAGGATTGAGTTGCGTATTGTTGAAGATAAGGAGATAGTCGTGTAGAAGATTGTGACGAGTAGACAGATGAAGAAACTGAGTTTTTGAGGCATTGAAAACCACAGAGACAGAGACAGAAGGAAGGTCAGAGGATAGGTGCTCCATAGCCGTCTCACGCGAATCATGGAGTGACTGTTGAGAGGGACGCTTTGGGAAGCGGGTGGAGAAGCGAATGGTGGAATCATTAGTATAGGAGTGGATAGGACAGGAAGTGCGACTTAATAGATCATTGATAAATAAAAGTAAGAGAGTGGGAGACAGGACAGAGCCCTGAGGAACACCACTATTCGTAGGTTTAGGAGAAGAACAGTGGTCATTAACAAGCGCAGCTATAGATCGTTCAATAAGGAAATCAAAGATGAAGACAGCTAGAAGGGTCGCAATGGAAGGAGGGCAGTTTCGAAATTAAGGATTCGTGCCCGACTCTCTCAAAATCTTTTGCTATGTCTAGTGCAATAGCAAAATTTCACCGAAATCACGAAAGGAGCCAGACCAAATTTTGGAGAATTATATGTGAAGATCGCCACTGGAGCGTTCGATGCGGAATCCATATTTATGCCAAAATTTTTATGTTACCAAATACAAAGGTTCTGCACTGGAATCGATTCACTCAGGATTTGCTAATGTTATCTCGTATATCACCTGTTAATATATCTATAAAATACACATATTACAGGGTCACTCAATATATTTTCCCCACCCTTTTTACTTAGCTAAATAATAGGCCATGGGGCTGAAATGTCTTTTGGGCTGTAAGGTTGAACTTTCTGCGCTTCACATAACCGAATTTTTCCAGTTTCAACCTCCCCTCCTTGTATAAAACCGCTTTGAAACGCCTTTGTATAAAACCGATGGTTAACGCAGTTTCGAAAATGGCGTCTGACAGTGATATATTTCGTAAACAGAGAGCTGTTATCGAGTTCTTAACCGCAGAGAAGGAAACAGTTAGAAATATTCACAAATGTCTACAAAACGTTTACGGAGATGCTGTTGTTGATCGAAGCACAGTTGGACGCTGATCTAAACGTGTGAGATCATCGGAGAGAGGGAGAGCCAGCCTCGATGATGAGCCACGCAGCGGTCGCCCGGCATCGGCTGTGACATCTCACACTGTGCAACGTGCTAACAGCATCATTCGATCAAATCGGCGCGTCACATACAGGGAGGTATCACTGGAGCTAGGAATTAATGAAGGAAGTGTGAATACGATAATTCAGCAACTGGGGTACTCAAAAGTGTGTTCACGGTTTGTTCATCGCGATCTGACTGAAGCTCACAAAGCCCAAAGAAAAAAATTGCTTCTGAGTCGCTGGTTCGATACGAGAAAGAAGGGGATGACTTCTTTTCACGAATTGTGACTGGGAATGAGACTTGGGTACACCACTTTGAACATGAAACAAAACGCCAATCCATGGAGTGGCATCACGCAGACTCCCTACGCAAGAAAACGTTCAAAATGGCTCCCTCTGCAGGAAACGTTATGGCCACCATCTTCTGGGACATGAAAGGGGTGATTCTGGTGAACATTATGAAGAAAGGACAAACAATCAACTCAGAGGCATATATTGCTACCCTACAGAGACTCCAGAGACGTATAAAGCGAGTTCGACCGGAGAGAAAAATGGAAGACGTCCTTCTTTTGCACGATAATGCAAGACCACACAACAGTTTGCAAACAAGAAAGGCCATCACAAAAATGCGTTTGACTGTGTTACCCCACCCTCCATACAGCCCGGATCTGGCACCTTCAGACTTTCATTTGTTTGGGCCAATGAACGATGCTATTCGTGGAAGAAAGTTTCAGAGTGACGATGAGGTTGTTGAGGAGGTTAAGAGGTGGCTCCAGCGGAACCCAGCGGACTTTTATCAGCAAGGAATAAAGGCCCTTCTTTCGAGGTGGAGGAAAGCCGTAGAAAACGATGGAGACTATGTGGAAAAATAAAAACTTGTAAAAAAGGTATATAACTACTTGTGTACAAAATTTCTGGAACTTGAAAGGAAACTTGGAAAGAAAAAAAAAGGTGGGGCAAAATATATTGAGTGGCCCTCGTACATACAGTACCGCAGCATTTATTACAACCTTATTTTAACATACAAATACTATTTTAATTTCGTTCGTCCCCATTTATATATTGTCTATTTGCTTTCAGTTTTATTAATTACTGCAATTACGAGACTTCATAGTTAGATATATTTTTTTCGCATGAGGTATTATATAAAATTTACTTTATTTTTGTTAATTTGTGTTTGTTTCCAGTTCAGTGCAAACGCAATTTTTAAATATATTTTTTAGTATTATTTACAATTTCAATTTAATTGGTTTGCTGTATTTCAAGAATTCATTTTTCTTATTTTATGAAGCTCATATTTTTTGTTCATATAGACCAAGTATGATGGTTATTTTGTTTGTAAAGGCAATTAGTAGACACATAAACAACTATATTTTAAACGAAAACGAATGCAATGATTGGGAAATTTTAATTGTTACTACCCAGAGGTGCCTTCAGTCTGACATCGTTGGTATGCGACGCCAGAATGCTGACCATGCGTTTTCATGCGTCGCCTAATTGTTTTTAAATCCAACAGATGGCGCTGCTTTTGCTCCTTCTGCGCGATAACGAACTGACTATTTTTTATAATGTTTTGTCAAAACAAAATTAACACTGTTGCAGTGTACCTTGGTGAACGAGTGTTAGTGTTAGTTCTCTCACATACCCGCAGCGACGACGCGTTTGAAGCATCTCTCGACAGTAAAACCTTAGAATTCTCTATCTGCTGTCATACGTGAAAGGCTTCAGTTTTTAGAAAACACCACTCTGCCCATACACCCATTCAGGGTACGAGTAGCTCGTAGCGTTATTATTACTAAGTTTATAGCGGTCAGCGTACAAACGAGGCTTCCATACGTGGTTCATCACTGCTGGAAGCAACGATACGTTTGGTTATCGTAATCCAGTGAACACTGAACAGTCTAAGCTATAGTCATTTCTTTGCTTGTGTTGTTAGTTTGTATTGCAAACACTCCTGGTTTCATACATCTTGGTGTATGAATATGATTCATCAGGAGCAAGTTTGTGTTTCTTACCCAAAACAATACAAGTGCACCCATATCTTCAAATCACATCATCACATCAAACCATGGGCGTCGATTGCGTGGGGTGGGGACGCAGGGGACATGTCCCCCCCCACTTTCGTGGATGAATTGCTATAAATGCTAACTATTAATGGCACCTAATAAGACGTTATATGTCGTACTATATGCATATGCAAATGTAATAACAATATTATAAATTATTGTCATGAACACCAGTGTATCATGGAATTTTGCAGTCAATTTGCATTTTAATAATTGCACGTAGCATTTGTGTGTTCTTGGTCATTAAGTACGCGAAATGGAAATATGTTACATAAATGGGTTTCTTACGTATCATTTTCAATATCAAAGTGTGATCAAAATGCAATTTATTTGTTTTTTATTTCACGAACATTATATTGTTATCAGTTTATGTACATTGACCTCTCTTGTCTACAGGTAATAAAAGATTTATTTCGGTTAAACATATGTTTGATATTATGTTACATGAAAGGTTAAATATTATAAATAGTTTGTATTGCGTTTCTTATTTCTGCCAAAAAAATGTTTAAATAAAGAAAGACAAAATGATTAAATACAATTGAGGTTTTTTCAACATGCTGAGAAAAATACAAAAAACGGGTAAATGGTAAATTACGACATTGATATATTACACGCAACAGCTACTCAGAGTATTGTTTGATTCGCCGTTTGAAGGCGAAGTGTCCCCCCCACCACTGTTTTAGAGCAATCGACGCCCCCGCATCAAACTACACTGAGCGGCAGAAAAATCGGCCCACTTGGAATATCGCGAAAAGCAAAAAAGTGGGCAAGCTTCTGTTTATAAAAGTTTTAAAACTCGGAAAATATAGTCTATGAGCATGTCAGTTGGACTATGGTCAAATGGGAACGAGTATTGTTCACGGACGAATCAAGATTTAATCTTCAAACAGCCGATGGACGGGAAAGAGTGTGGAGAAGAACAGGAGAAAGATTCGCTCCGTGCACTTTTACGGAGAGGGTTGCTTTTGGAGAAGTCCAATTCACATGCTCACGAGCGAAAGCAAGACGAGCATTGGGGTGGTGCGGGAGCAATTCCGGGACCATTACTGGATGTCTAGCATGTAAACCACTTTCCATAAGTCTCCTCCGATACACTGACGTCTCGAGACCTTTCCAGCTCATTGCGGACGTTTGTGGCAGTCAAGCGACGATCTCGCAAAACACCCAAGACGATGACACGATCGTCACGGGCAGATGTGCAGCGCGATCTCCCAGATCCTGGTCTTTGGGTGTACTCTCCTGTCTCCACATAACGTTGGTAGACACGTCGAACTGTTGTTCTTGGAATTTCTAGCGCATCGGCGACGTAACGCTGGCTCCGACCATCTTTAATTATGGTGACGACTCTTGTGACGTTCACAGCACTCAAATCCATTGTAAATGACCAATTCTGAAACCCAAAAGAATTAGAAGTCTATCTGTTACTAAACGCAAATGCTTACTCCCACTAGTGGAAGAAAAAAGTGGCACTAGCAGTCTAAGAGCAACTGAATGTCAGACTGTCGAATTCTTAAAAGAAGTGAAAAATTGGTTACAGCTAGTGTTCGCAGCTGACGTTGTTTTGTCTCGTTATTTGGTTGCCTCATAGACGATATTTTCGAATTTTAAAACTTTTATAAACAGAAGCTTGCCCACTTTTTTGCTTTTCGCGATATTCCAAGTGGGCCGAATTTTCTTCCGCTCAGTGTAGCTTTGTAGAAAATGAACAAAGAATTTGAATTTCTGCAGTTTGAAACCTTTCGTTTAGATATGCCAATCTGCATATATATATATATATATTATATATATATATATATATATGATAATGAGCTAATGCGGGCTTGTGACGAGGCAATAAAAGAGATAAAACCCATAAATAGAAAAACCAAATATTTATTACAAATGTCATGTCGCCGTTTAGGCAGAAGCACGAATGATCTAAAAAATTAGCAGAAAGCCGCTTTTTCATTTTCAAAATTACATGTGTTTCTGCATGTAATTTATAGAAATTTCCAAAGAAGAACATTTTATGCATATTTATGAGGATAGAACGTTTAATTCGCTTTTTTTATTATTTATTTTTTTAGAACTTTTTCGTTCAAAATAATTATAAAGCAATTTAAATATTATTACACGCACTTATTCAACTCGTCCTTTTTGCCCAATCACTGCAATCATTTAAAGATGTTTCTTTGATTTATCAACCAATGCTTCTCTTCCACTTTTAATTTCCTTTCTGCTCAGGAAGAGATGGTCTGAATAGTTTAAAAGTTAAATTGTAATTTTCTTATATCATATCTGCTCTGGGTTTCTTTGCAGATTTTCATCTAGTCTCTCTATCTCTCTTTCGCTCTCTCTCTCTCTCTCTCTCTCTCTCTCTCTCTCTCTCTCTCTCTCTCTCTTTGAGGTACTTCTTGACCTTGTAACACTCTCTCTCTCTCTCTCTCTCTCTCTCTCTCTCTCTCTATACGATGCAAGTAGGGCAATAGATATACTGTATCTCGCCTTTAAGAAAGCCTTTGACAAAGTCCCTCACGCGAGATTTCTGGCTAAAGTCAGAGGATTAGGAATCATTGGGCTCGTTTCCAACTGGATTGAGAATTGGTTAAAAGATAGAAAGCAGAGAGTGGTAATAAATGGAGTGGCTTCGCAGCAGGCGCCCGTCACCAGTGGTGTCCCACAGGGCTCCTTTCTGGGTCCTTTACTTTTTATCATCTATATTAACGATATAGACGTAGGGCTTCGAAGTACAATCTCCAAATTTGCAGACGATACGAAATTAGTAAGTAGTGTAGGTACTGAGGAGGGCGTAAGAACGCTTCAGAATTTTTTTGACAGGTTGGGCGAATGGTCTGCTATTTGGCAGATGCCATTCAACGTGGACAAATGTAAGGTAATGCACATAGGTTATAAAAATCCGACGACCGATTACTCTCTCCTGGGAAGGAACGTGACTGAGACCGATCTAGAGAAAGACTTAGGAGTCTATATCAGCAATGATCTGAAACCGTCGAAGCACTGTGCAGAAGTCGAAAAGAGCGCCTTAAAAATATTAGGTTATATTAAAAGACGGTTCCAGTTTCGAACAAGCAAAGGCTACAAAGTTGATCCCTTCAATGGGATTGCAAAACTACCGGCGGAGATTGGAGCGCCTAAATCTGTTTACGTTAGAGAAGAGGAGGTTGCGCGGTCAACTTATTCAAGTCTTCAAGATGCTCAATGGAATAGATAGGATAGATTACAGAAACTTATTCTTACTTAATGCCAGAATGCAGAAGTCGAAAAGAGCGTCTTAAAAATATTAGGTTATATTAAAAGACGGTTCCAGTTTCGAACAAGCAAGGGCTACAAAATTGATCCCTTCAGTGGGAATGCAAAACTACCGACGGAGATTGGAGCGCCTAAATCTGTTTACGTTAGAGACGAGGAGGTTGCGCGGTCAGCTTATTCAAGTCTTCAAGATGCTCAATGGAATAGATAGGGTAGATTACAGAAACTTATTCTTACTTAATGCCAATCCGACAAGAAATAATGGGTTTAAACTGGAACTAAAGACATTTAGGACCTCTGTCTGCGACAATTTCTTTTCCTATAAAATAGTTAATATCTACAGGGTGGGCCGTAAGTTTCCATACATAGGAAAAATAAACATTTTTTTAAGGACAACCATTTTTATTTATATAATATGCTCTACATGGTTGCCATTGTTTTGAAAACACATTTCAATACGTGTTCCCCACTGTTGATGAACACGCATTAGCACAGTTGACGTTATGCTTGTAATGGCGTTGGTGATACGTTCCTTTAGATGATTTATGTCTCGTATCTTTTCCTGATACACCATGGCCTTCAAGTGCCCCCAAAGATAGAAATCAAGGGGGTGAGATCTGGGGATCTGGGAGGCCACTCCACAGGACCACGCCGACCAATCCAAGCATCCGGAAACTGCTGATCCAAATACCGACGCACGTGAAGACCATAATGAGGTGGAGCTCCATCTTGCTGGAAGTAAACTGGGAAGTTACCTTCCTCGTTTAGCAGGGATGGGAAAATCTCTTCTTGCAACATGTTAAGATACCTTTCGGCATTAAGATTTCCACTGACAAAAATTGGTCCAATAATTCTGTCACCCCATATCCCGGCCCACACCATCACTTTACCGGCACCTTGCATCTTCGTCGGACTCAGCCAGTTAGGGTTAGCATTACTCCAATAACGTATGTTTTGCCGATTAACCTCTCCATTGACGTAAAAATTTGCTTCATCAGTAAACAAGATCTTAGGTCAAACGCATATTCTTAGGGTATCTGAAACATAAAAACAAACGTTTAATTTTTCCTATGTATGGAAACTTACGGCCCACCCTGTAGAACTAACTTCCCTCAGATGTTGTTTCAAGTCAAAGTTTAAATGTGTCTAAAAAGAGGCGAGACAAAGTACCGAATACTCTCATGGTTTAAGACTAAAGCAACGTAACTCTGCAGGAGTTCGCTTGCACGGTGTCTCTGTGGGCATACTAATTATAGAGCCTTCTTATACAGGGTGGGCCAAAAAACTATTATCCTGATTTTGAACAATATAATTTTACCTTTATCAAATGTTATTTGGACAATCAATATACTCGTATGTTTCCTGTACAGAATTTCATGGTCTATCTCGTGATGAAGTTGGACTTTTGCTAACTGTAACCATTATTTTGTAATTCGCTGTTATACAAACACGGGTAGAAAAACTTTCTGTTTCTATACAGTTACCTAATTGAGTCCAAGATTATGCGGAATGTGCCCTCCTCCATTATCAATGCACGCTTGTAACCTTGACTTCTCCCTTATCGACGGCAGTACCGCATCAAGGATTTTTTCTTGGTAATAAGTGGCAGTGATTTTGGCATTTTTATCAAGAAAAACAATCTCTGACTTCCCTAACTTTGAAATGAAGATGGAAACCATGACTTTTTGAGAAAAATGCGGACGTTCCCTGCAAAGTCGATCTAGACTGATAGAATTTTTTTGTCCTGTCTTCCATAAACTAGGTAATTTTGTGTGTTTATTGTTGAAGCAACCTTAAAGGTCTTCTCGTCGCTGAACCATATTTTCGACACTTCTCTGTCTGGGAATCGGTCTAACAGAGCACGACATTTTCAACTCCTGCTTGCTTATTTGATGCAGAGAGCTTATGAACTTCGACTCTTTTAAAACATTTAAGATCCAGATCATCTTTTACTATACGACGAACACTAGAGCGAGAAATACCAATAATTTTTTTAATTTCTCTAACGGACATGTGGATTGTGGGTGTTGGGCCGTTCTTCTTGACTGCATATCATGGATGAAACCGTGTCAATACGTAATGTTTTTGGCCTTCCACTGCCTTGTTTTCGTTTGGTCGACTCTGTGATATCGATTTTCTTTATGAGATATTGAAGTCCAGGAATCGTCCATCGTTTATTTGGAAACTTTCTTCATTCGTTTTGAACCCCAGTGTTTCTCCTTACGCAGGTTCAATATCAGTGCTTCATCTTCCAAAGAGTATTTCATTATGTTATAACTTGTTCACCAACTATAGCAGGATGATGTTCTGAAATGAAAAAGGAAATAAATTAATTATTTTGTAAAAATTAGGAAAATTAATTATTTATGGAGAAAGTAACTGTCATCTGAAAGTATCAGTTGCTGACTTTAACCGCCTTTCAATTGAACAAGATTTAAAGCCAGCGTTTGAAAGAGTAAAAGTATGGGTACAATATACGGCCTCAGCAGTAAGATCAATAAAGAGAGTGAGCCACAATATTTTTTCGAAAGTTGGGTAATAGTTTATTTGGCCCACCAGGAAAACTCTCCACTTTCCTGTAAAATTTCCTTGGCTACTTTTCCAGGGTTAAGGTATTTTCTTCAACCTTTTACCGTACCTGCCTCTGGCAGGGGGGGAGCGGAAGGTGGGGAGAGAGCCTTATACTTTTCTATCCCGTTTTCTACTACTGCAAGAATAGTTGAAAGAAAAATAAACTTGTTTCATAACAGTAACCTCCCAGAGTGGACCGGAAGGTCTTTGAGGCTTTCTCTTGTTCTGTAACTCTCTCTCTCTCTCCTTCTGCTGCTATGCCCTCAAAACCGGTCACCCTTGCTTCAACGCAGCCTAAATGGTTCACTCGGGACATCGCTTCCGCTATCCGAAATAGGAAGGCTGCGTATAGGATGGCGAAGGCCAATCGTTCCCACGAGAACACTGAGGTGTATGTTCGCCCGTGAAGGGAAGTCAAGGCGAAGGTTAGGCTAGCCAAACCAAACAAAGAACTCCGGGTGACAAGCCTGTGCAAGGCGAACCCTAAGGAATGAGTACTTTGGAGAGTGTTCACCAGGGAGGACACCCTCGTCATCTTAGAGCCAGGCGTCAGGCACGAAGGTACTGGCCTGGATAGTGTCCGGTGTACCGCGACAGACGTTGCCGGTAGGATGGACAAATTGAACGCGTTTAAGTGTCGTCGGCCGGACCAATTCCTCCCGAGAGTCTTGCGGGAAGTGCGCGACCAGGTGGCTCCCCACCTGGCTACAGTCTTCAACAAATCGTTGGAGACGGGCCAGGTGCCTAGTGACTGGAGGGAAGCCAACGTGACCCTATCTTTAAGAAAGGGGATCACGAAAGTCCAGGGAACTATCGTCCCATTAGTCTCACTTCGGTCGTAGGTAAATTATTAGAGGGGATAATAGCGGATAGGATCGTTGACCATTTGGATTCCTACAAGCTGCTTGTGGACTCCCAACATGGGTTTAGGTAGCATAGGTCGTGGCTCACCAAACTGCTCGAGTTTCTCCACGTCATGTGGCGTGAGTACGATAAGAGTAGAGCGATTGATATGCTTTATCTCGACTTTGAGAAAGCCTTTGATAAGGTACCTCACCGTCGGTTAATGGCCAAAGTTCGGGCGCTAGGTATCGATGGGGAAGTAGGTAGCTGGATTAAACACTGGCTGAAGAATAGGTGGCAGAGGGTTGTAATTAAAGGGGCTACCTCGGGTTGGGCCTCAGTAACTAGCGGGGTTCCTCAGGGTTCCGTTTTGGGGCCACTGTTGTTTATCATTTACATAAATGATATCGAAGCTGGCATCGTCAGTAGGATCGCCAAATTCGCTGATGACACCAAGCTTGGGGCCAATGTTGGGACTCCGGAAGCGATCGAGCAACTGCGTGCGGACCTGCGTAGGATATGAGAGTGGTCCTAAAAATGGCAAATGCCGTTTAACTTTGGTAAATGCAAGGTCATGCACATTGGCTACGCCAATCCCAAGTCGGACTACTCCATGTTGGGAGTAATATCGAGGCCGCTGATTTGGAAAAGGACTTGGGTGTGCTTATTAGCAGCGACCTTAAGTTTATCAAACAGTGCGTAGAGGTGGAAAAGAAAGCCCGGAAGCTGTTGAGTTATATCAGAAGGCAATTTCGATTTCGGAACAAGGAGATTGTGCTCTCTCTGTACAATTCCTAGGCCGCACCTGGAGTACGCTGTGCAATTCTGATCGCCCGCCCTCAGGAAAAATATTGACAGGCTGGAGCGAATCCAGGGGAGGGCCATAAAGTTAATCCCTTCTGTTAGGCATATGGGCTACAATCGACGCTAGTAGTATGCCCGCAAAATGCCAGAGTGCAGGAATGTTGCAAGAGTGGCAACCGCCTGTTGGTGCCAACCCCCACTCCCCATTGTTGCCAACCCAAAAATGGGGTTGCAACTTGGAGTTATCCCCCAAGCTGAACGCCAGAAAGGAAGTGTCAACCCTTTTTTGCCAAGCCCAAAATGGGGGTGAAAGGGGTATGCAACTTGGAGCTATCCCCCAAGCTGAACCCCCGAAAGGGGCATACCTAACATAAGGGGGGCCTCTTTGGGGGAGAAGTTGGGTCGGCCTCACCTCCAAAAGGGGCAGAAAGAGAGAGAGAGGAAGTTGGAGAGGACCCAGAGGAAGGCTCTTTGATTGACGACCGCCAAGCGCATATGAAGTCTTCAGCCAAGCCACCGCTCTCTTACAGGCCCCTAATCAGCCAGGTGGCTTAGAAGGCTGAGTTGCCAGTTTGCGCCATGTATTTAATTATTTAATATATTATTCAGGTAGTTGGCTTAGAAGGCTGAGTTGCCAGATAACATTAATTATTTATTTAAACCATATATTAATCAGCCAGAGCCAGTTGGCTTAGAAGACGGGTGAGGATTGCACTGTTTATTTGCATATATTCCTCCGTCATCCGGCTTAGAAGGCTGATAGCAATAATTATTCAATTAAACCATATATTCTTCCGTCATCTGGCTTAGAAGGCTGAGTTGCCAAATAGCAATAATCATTTAATTAAAGCATATATTAATCAGCCAGAGCCAGTTGGCTTAATCAGCCAGTTGGCTTAGAAGGCTGAGGATTGCGCTGTTTATTTAATTAAAGCATATATTCTGTCTTAATCAGTAAGTTGGCATAGAAGACTGAGTTGCCAGATAGCATTAATTACACTGGTATGCATCAATTTTTCTGTCAAGGGTTTTGTAAGTGATTCTTATATAGTTTTTCCTGCTGATTTCGAATCTGCAATCCGTGTTTCTCAATCAGCTCAGGTTATCCGGCTATGGCCTCATAAGTAAAATAGAATTTTTCGTGATTTTGTCAAAGCGGAATTGGAACAGTAACATCTATCATCACTTGTTTCACTTGTATAATATCTTTTTTTACTTTTCAGGCATATAGATAAAATATTTCATAATGAATAGAGCGTGTAAAAATGATCCCAATAGATTCTGCTACATATGTGGGGCGGTTACCATGCCAAATAACCAGTCCCAAATCACTAAATTTGTGAAGACAATGTATAGAGCATACTTTGGAATTAAGCTAGGGGACCAGGACAAAAATTTCGCCCCTCATATGTGCTGCAAGACGTGCATTGAAAATTTGAGAAGATGGAGCAAAGGCAGAGCGAAATCTTTGCCTTTTGGAATTCCATGATTTGGAGAGAAGGAAAGGATCACGTGACAGATTGCTATTTCTGCATGACAAACCTCCAAGGTGGGCTTATAAATTTATTTTCTTAAATATTTTGAAATCCTCGTATGAAACTTGACATAATATTCACCATAATGTAATATTCACCATATATAGCATAATATTCACCATAATGGTAATCATACATTTACATATACATATTGTTATAGAAAATACATTTACACATACATATTGTTATACAAGTTACATTTACATATAAAATGATTGTATATTTTCTTTCTTTTTCATTCATATTGTCCCCGAAGGGACAATATGAATGAAAAAGAAAGAAAATATACAGACTCCATCGACCTATTTCATATCTTACAGACCGCAGCCTTCCCTCACGAGCCGCCACTGTCTGAATGCTTCTTCTATTTCATATGCAAGTTTTATATCCATGTTTCTGTGTTTCTATTTTCAGGAGTTAAGAAGAAGAATAAACACATTGTTGTATACCCTGACATTCCTTCTGCTATGAGATCTGTACCCCATGGTCCTGGAATTCCAATACCCGACCCACCTCAAACCCTGGACTTCGATGATTCTGATGATGAATCAATGACCAATGCCAATGACCAGTCCCAGTCGTATACAGTGCCCGCGAAAAGTATCCGATCACCCTGGAAATTTGTATTTTTTACATAAAAAACAATGTTTAAATGTATACTAACCTTATATTAGTATTTTGTCATCTGTCCTTTGGTTTGGATGACTTGTTCTAGACGTTTTGGCATGGATTTAATCAAGTTTTGACAAACTTCCACTGATATTTCCTTGCACCATACCTTTTTGATCGCTTCTTGTAATTTTTCGACTGAGCCAGTGTCGTGGCATTCAACCTTATTTTTTATTATTAGCCACATATTTTCTATCGGATTGAGATCTGGACTATTACCAGGCCAATCCAAAATATCAAATTTATTGTCAGTAATCCATTTTGTCACTATTTTGGCCCTGTGACATGGTGCACCATCATGCATGTATGTTTTTGTCCTTTGGATTGCCATTGCCATTGGAAGTTTATCCTGTAGCATTGCTAAATACCGTGCACCATTCATAGTTGTGTTCTTCGGAAGAAAATATAGGTTTCCACGCCCATAGAAACCGAAACAACCCCAAACCATCACACTTGGAGGGTGTTTCATTGTCTTTAGGGTGTATTTAGGGTCCATCCTATTTGAGCCAATGGGCCGGCGAACCTTTTTTGGACAACTTCTGAATGTCAAAAATGTCGACTCATCACTAAATAAAACCTTCTTCCAGTCATCAACAGTCCAATGAATATATTTTTTACAAAATGCGACACGTTTTTTACGCATTTTTTCATTAATGAACGGTTTCTTAGCAGCATGGCGAGATGGTAATCCGAGTTCTTTTTGGAGCCGCTCCTGGATAGTTCGTTCAGAAACACCAGATAACAAATTATTCATATTAAATTTTATTTCTTTCGCAGTTATTGTTGGGTTTTTCAATACTAAACGTTTCATAAGTTTGTCTGTTCGTGAATTTGTTTTTCTCGGTCTGCCAGATCGTTTTTTAGGGACTGGCGTGGTTAGGCCGGCATTGTTCTTAGCCCGTGAAACCCATAAATTAACGGTACTTTGGGATATGTTTAATTCCTTAGCTATCTGTCTCTGTGATTTCCCACATGTATGCAAAGCAACAATAGCACCTCGACAATCACTCTTAAGTTGTTTTTTAGCACACATTATATATAAATTTTATTTACACCACTTTCTGTAAAAAATAACAAAATATCAATAAATTTACAAACAGTGAAATCTGACAACTTTGAGACACAGCCACCCGCAACGAAGGCTACCAGAACACTAATTTGAGAATGCGTTGGATAGCTCTCATATCAGCGAGCAACCTCAAAGTTACCAGATGTCGCTAGAACAAATAGAAAGTGAATTATGTGTCTCTGAATATCAAGGGAAAATATTGTATTTTCTTGAGTGATCGGATACTTTTCGCGGGCACTGTATATCTCAAAATACCGCTTCAAATGAGCTGAGGCCTCTCAACCAGGCCAAACTTAATGATCTTACCAGGGATTTAGGACTTTCCAAATTAGCTGCCGAGATCTTGGGCTCACGACTTCGAGAGGACAACTTGCTGGCTCCGGGAACAACATTCTCCTGGTATAGGAAACGAGAGGAAGAATTCCGCAAGTTTTTTGCAGTGCACGAAAATACCTCTTCCTTAGTGTACTGCTGCAATGTTGAGGGGCTAATCGAATCCTTGGGCCTGCCATATAACGCATCAGAATGGAGGCTATTTATAGACTCGTCTAAACGAAGTTTGAAAGCAGTACTTCTCAACATTGGGAATAGGGTTGCATCAGTCCCTGTAGCACATTCCGTACAACTTACTGAGAGCTACGATAACATGAAAATTTTACTGGATGCTCTCGTATACGACCAACATAACTGGAGGATCTGTGGAGATTTGAAGGTAATACTAATATCATAAGTAAACTATTGTTATTGACTATGTTGTTTTTCCAAAGGTTATTTGAGAGCGTATAAGAACACTTAACTTCCCACAGAAGTGATACAGTCCAATGCATACTGTAGATTTTTTTATCTGATAGAACAAATTCTCTAAATTCTTTAAATATTTTCATTTTTTTTCAGAGTGTGGCATTTGTATTGGAAATGCAAGGGGGATACACGAAATACCCATGTTTCCTCTGCAAATGGGATAGCCGAGCGGATGAGAAGCACTATGCACAGCGTGAATGGGCATCCAGAGAGAATTTTGAACCTGGGTCGCATAATGTCGTTTCAGTGCCCCTTGTACCACCAACAAAAATTTTGCTCCCACCACTTCATATTAAGCTGGGCTTGATGAAAAATTTCATCAAATCAATGAATAAGGAGGGTTCAGCATTCCGATATCTCGAGAGTAAATTTCCTCATATATCTGATGCTAAACTAAATGCTGGGGTTTTTGATGGTCCTCAAATTCGAACTTTGATCAAGGATACTCAGTTCGAAAACGCAATGACTCCAACTGAGAAGAGTGCCTGGCAGGCATTCAAATCAGTTGTCACTGATTTTCTTGGCAAGCGTAGAAGTCCAGAATACGAGTCCGTTGTCGAAAACTTGATGGAAGCTTTCAAAGCTCATGGGTCGCGCATGTCCATAAAAATGCACTTTTTGTGGTCCCACTTGGACTATTTTCCTGAAAATTGTGGGGATTATAGTGAGGAACAGGGTGAACGATTTCACCAAGATATCAAAATAATGGAAGAGAGGTACCAGGGAAACTGGGATATCAATATGCTGGCGGACTATTGCTGGTGTTTGAAGCGAGACGTGCCCGAAGAAAAACACAGACGGAAAGCCAAAAAAACTTCATTCCTTCCTCAATAAACTTTTTTCCATATTCATTGTATGAATAAAAGTATTTATTCACACAATGTTTTCATTTTTCACGAGTGTTCTTTATAATATTACTCGTATCTACAGTGTTTAAGCTAAAAAAATTAATTTGGGGATAAAATTGGACTTATAATAAATGGCCAATAGAGAAAAAACCTGACCTGATTGAGGAAAACCAATGTCATTTTCGAATTCAGCATGGTCGAGTTATATAATATGAGTTGAAAACACCCTCACAGCAGACAAAAAAATTTCATATGCATACCAGTGTTATTTATTTAAACCATATATTAATCAGCCAGAGCCAGTTGGCTTAGAAGGCTGAGGATCGCACTGTTTATTTGCATATATTCCTCCGTCATCTGGCTTAGAAGGCTGATAGCAATAATTATTTAATTAAATCATATATTCTTACGTCATCTGGCTTAGAAGGCTGAGTTGCCAGATAGCAATAATCATTTAATTAAAGCATATATTAATAAGCTAGAGCCAGTTGGCTTAGAAGGCTGAGGATTGCTCTATTTATTTGCATATATTCCTCCGTCATCTGACTTAGAAGGCTGATAGCAATAATTACTTAATTAAACCATATACTCTTTCGTCATCTGGCTTAGAAGGCTGAGTTTCCAGATAGTAATAACCATTTAATTAAAGCATATATTAATCAGCCAGAGCCAGTTGGCTTAATCAGACAGTTGGCTTAGAAGGCTGAGGATTGCGCTGTTTATTTGCATATATTCCTCCGTCATCTGGTTTAGAAGGCTGATAGCAATAATTATTTAATTAAACCATATATTCTTCCGTCATCTGGCTTAGAAGGCTGAGTTGTCAGATAGCAATAATCATTTAATTAAACCATATATTAATCAGCAGAGCCACTGGGCGCCATCAGCCAGTTGGCTTAGAAGGCTGAGGATTGAACTGTTTATTTAAATAAAGCATATATTCTGTCTTAATCACTCAGTTGGCTTAGAAGGCTGAGGATTGCGCCATGTATTAAATTATTCCATATATTAATCAGCCGGTTGGCTTAGAAGACTGAGTTGCCAGTTTGCACCATGTATTTAATTATTTGCATATATTAATCAGCCAGTTGGCTTAGAAGGCTGAGTTGCCAGATAGCAATAATTATTTAATTAAACCATATTCTAATCAGCCAGAGACAGCGGGCTCATCAAACAGATGGCTTAGAAGGCTGAGATGCCAGTTTGCGCTGTTTAGTTGCATATATTAATCAACAAGTTGGCTTAGAATGCTGAGTTGACAGTTTGCGTTTATTTGCATATATTAAGTCGCCAATTGGCTTTTCTTAGAAGTCATAATTGAATGTATATAGAACGAATTAAAAGCATGCATACACTCACCGACTGTACACCTCTATTATCACACACACACACACACACACACACACACACGACCGTACGTCCATAAAGCCCCTATTAGCACACACACACACACACACACACACACATAAAAGCATCACCAACAATCGTATCCAACGGAAATGGTGAAATGAGGGCTACGACTTTTAAAAAGAGTTCACCCATTAAAAGGCGTTGAGGGCTACGACTTTTTAGGAGCTCACCCCATTAACACAGCGTATCCGATACGAGGGCTACAATCGAGCGTCCAAACCAGTGCTCTTCAACCTTTTTATGCTTACCGCCCACTTTTATAACTTTTGAATCTCCGTATCGCCCACCAAAATTAAAAATGCAAAAACTCAAACTAAAAGTTATATACCCTGCATAAAACAATAAAATTAATTGTAATTACATTTAGATTAATGAGATCCTTGAGCCACTAGTGGGCGGTACCGCCCAGGTTGAAGAGCACTGGTCCAAACGATTGGTAGTGAAGCCAACTCGTGATAGACCGTCCCTAAATACGTCCAATAGGCAGACCTATTAAACGATTATTGCAACGTTCGTTCATGTTGATTATCTCCCTTTCTCAGTTGGCGTATGAGTTGCCAGTTTGCAGTTATTTATTTAACATATATTACGTCTTAGAAATCCGCTTTGAAAACCAATCAGATGATATAATCGTGTTCAAGGAATAAATAAAACGCCAATACATCATTCTGTTTATTTAGACGAATTAATGGAAATAAAATGGGATATATATATATGGTCAAATAATAGAGTGAAAAATATATAAGCATACAAAAAGGTACATTATCAAAATATTAGTACAGGAAAAAATATTCATATATATCAAATATATTGAAAATATACAAAACGTATAATCATAATAGTACAGGAAACATATATATTGTCTTTACGTTCTACGGTGCAAAACGCTAAATTCGCATGTGATAGAGTCTATATCCACATCGCCGTTACTTTGTACGATGTGGTAAAACCGTCCAAGCATCACTTCACCGTTTAACTGATACGGTGGTCTATACTCAATATAAATGGCGTTCATATCGTTCAATACTATTTTTGTACCCACTTTACACTCGGCGGGCAAGTTATCTTTAAGCACGGCTAGAACACAATCAAAAGCACGCACAAAAATGTCATCGTTAACCACAACATTAAATACAAGTTTATAGTCATGCCTTTCCAATCGGGGATTTTTTCTTAACACCCCAACTTTTCAATCGAGCACACTTCACTCGGCATAGCGGGATTGGAAATAATCTTCCAAGTCGTAACGACAGCTATTCATTATATAGAGGTACAGCTCTTCACGGTAAACAGTGTAGACGAGCTCAGCACTGTACCGCTCAAGTGCTTTGTACCAAAGTTCAGGATATTTCGAAGAGTCTAAACCTTTTAAATATACATCCAGATCTAGACCATTCTCCCCCTGTTTATTCCTACATTCAATAAATCCGTTGAGCAGAGCGGTGTATGCTTACGGAATCCGGCAATTTCAAACATTCTGCCGAGGATGAAACGGTTTCATGTAGGGACAAGAACGTCATTATCAGCTGTATTCTTCCACATCAATCGAATATCAATGCGTGATTGTTTCTTCGTTATTTACACTCAATGTGCAAACAATGGTGTATGAGGCGCGTGTATGAGGCTAATCATCTCTCTTATTGTACCTACGCCAGCAGGTATTTTATAACGGTCCTCTCCCCACCTCTCAACTATCACGAAGATTCTATTCATCCCCTCACCACATAAATAAATAACGTTACGTTTGCTTGCATGCCTGCAGATCGTTTCAAGCACATAGTTAATGGTGCCGGTTTCACGCCTGAACACGCGCAATAACTTCGTCACGGAGGTGTCGTACGAGGCGTTGAGAATACTTCTCAAAGGGAGTTGCCTCGTATTCGCACGTCCGCCCGGTTCAAGCTCTGAGATGACTATGAGCCACAGGGGGTGGGACCGGCTCGACGGAGCGGGGTGAGTCACGCTGATGAAACGTGTATGGGTTTGTTCGAACTAGTATGTTTCGTGAGGTACACGGGTGGGCGGGAACACGTCATACTGCTAAAGCGTGTACAGGCTTGTTCGAACACTCTTGGACAAACAGAATTTTCCAAAACGAATTTAAATGTTTTATCATTCACCATTTCCACAAACTAAACATCTTCACAAACCGGCGCGCTATTAGAGAGAAACATATGTTCATATTTGGTATTTTTGTTTAACAAGCGATATTCGTCTCTAAAGCCTGTTAATAACTCACACAATCCATTAACCACAACCTCACAACATACCTCATCATGATATATATTAATATAGTGGTAAAAATACTTAAGATTGCCCATGATGACAAGATTTACAGTTTTAGCCGTAGGGTACGAGTAGTCGGTATGGTGTAACATGATATAATACCGCTTGTCACTCCACTCATCCACGAGACTCACTACCCATAACCGCTGCTTATCTTCTGAACGTGTTGCTTCTTCTACATCGCGGTATATAATGTTATAATAATGTTATAATGTTTCAGACCAAAAAAGACCCTACGATCCACTCATGGCTGGTCTACATAACTGCGCTCGTAATTGTGTATTGCGCATGTCCTCCGTGGTGGCGGAGGGGACCTACAATTTTACGTGGGTTCCGAACCACAAGAACATAAGAACATGAGAAGTTTTTGTAGTGGGCACATATGTGTGCTTTCATAAAGCTTAGCTCTATAACATACTTCAATACGCCAGAATACCTGTAGAGTATTTGAATATCTCGGGCCTTCGCACGGTTCAATGCAACCTTAAAAAAGACAAAGGATGGGGGAATAGGGAGTTTTTCAGTATCCACCACATCTACGCACTTTGAAGAATACCATTTTATAAATGTTGAACACGCATGCAATATTAAAGGTTGCCATTACTATTTTTCTTCTACGCGAGAGAATACACGGATGAGCTCAAGGGTATACAGAGGTCAAATAAGCACGCAGGGAAGCCCAGGTTGCGGAATGACTCACGCTGCTGGTCTTACAGTGGGCGGGGCTTAGCTTTTTACTGTACACACGCACGCACGCACGAACGCAAAGGAGAAAGTGAAACGTTAGTTGAAACACGATTTATTTAATAAACGAAATATTCAAGGTATATATATTTACAAATACGTGTAATAAATAATCTAACAATAGACATATCAAAGATTACGGTATCCAAAGGGCACGGTACCATAGGTACCAGGCACCTGGTAGCGTTTCCTATAGGTGTTACGGAACACCTTTGTACCCCTAAGTTCCTTCACGATCCCAGCTTCTGTGCCCGAAAGTTGTGGGTGCCTACAGTCAGTTGGGGCGGGCGTTCGCCCTCATCATCTTCCATGCACACTAACTTCTTCAACAAATCAAAGTTAACGCCCGCAGATTCGCATGGCTAAGCGTGATACACTTAGCGTTCGCGATATATTTCGTATCATCCCCTATCCTCACCCGTACCCCATAGGTTTTGGCCCCGTTGACAAAAACGAGTCTGCGTATGCGATGTCTCCATACTCATCCTTGATCTCGTCAGTTAGCTCTCCGAAAAACTACCCAATAGCAGGCATGTATTCACCCCTCCTCGCTGTGAATATCACGCTATCTGTATCGGCATACAAAACCCTCCGCCCAAGAGAATGCAATAGACCCCAAAGTTTGACGCGCGCGTAGGCTGTTGTGAAGCTAGCCACAGGAATGTTTGTAATCCGTGGGGTATATGTAGCCAATTCGGTATTGTTGTACTTTATTATGTAAGTATTATCTACATTCACAATCTACATGACCTCTTTATCTGTTGCGTTGACGTAATCCCTTTGCCGGTATTCTGTGCAAATATTGTTATATGAAAATACTACATTAATATCCAAAAGTACTTAATGTACTTAAACTTTTGGATTTTAATGTAGTGTTTTCATATAACAATATTGTGAAAAATATCATAGTAAAAAATAGCCCTACCAATAATTCAGGCATTATTGGTTGTAAACAATGTGATTCCTTTTACATAGGTCAGACGGGAAAGGATTTGCACACACGTATAAAACAGCATCAATATTCCGTTAGAACAGGACAGTCGTCCAGTGCCCTTTTTGCCGATTTGTCAGAGTTATCCCACTGTATTGATTGGAATAATGCTTCACTTTTATTTCACTCTAGCAACATTGTTAATAGAAATATTCTTGAGTCTGCCATTATCCAACTTACAAATAACTTCAACATCAGTCTTTTTCAACTCGATCCTGTTGTTTTGAATTCCTTCAGAACAGATTTAGATAAGAAGGGTAGGACGCTAAATCTTTGGTAAACTTGTATGCCACTCTAATAACTTTTATTTTTCAATTTATTTTTATATACAAGAAGGGCAGAGTGCTAAAACCCGGGCAGATTTCCAGTATAAATTTGTATTTTTGTTTTTTTATAACATTGGTTGAAAACAATTCATTTGATCTTGTGCTAAAAATCGGTAGCTTTTTTTTTATCTATAACATTGGTTGGAAACAATTCATTTGATCTTGTGCTAAAAATCGATAGTTTTTCCTTACAAATTTGTATGCCCCTCCCACAATCTTTTAATTTTTAATTTTATTTCTCCGTTTATTGTATATATATATATATATATATATATATATAAGCTTATATATATATATATTTTTTTTTTTTTTCTATAACCTATATATAGGCTGTAACTCTTTATGTACTTCAGTGTTCCTGAGGATGTCATTAGACGAAAGCGCTTGAGCACCATTCTGTTTCCTTTCCATCGTGGTTTTATTCATCATATATATATATATATATATATATATATATATAGCTCATTCAACTCCATTTGTTGTGTACCCCACAATGTGTGTAGGTTGGGTGGGTTGGTGTTTATCGACGTTTAATGGATCTGAAAACATGAACTGATGAGAAGTTATGTTTTAGCAAAAATGTGAAAATGTATTTACTCTGCTTTCTATAAAAATTAACAGGCGTTGTAAGCCACACATGATCGCTTGGTGTAGGTGGGAAATGCTCTCTCGCGGTCTCCACCGCACATAGTCATGTACGCCCGGCTCGTCTGGTCTAATATGCAGTCTAATTTCTTCATTCTACCATATCTCAAGAGTTGAAATTTCTCGGTGTTAAACATCCTACTCTTGAATTCTGTTGTCCTCTCCTCACACCAGGGCCAAGCATGTGGCCGTCCGTTATAAGGAGTTGCTTGAGCACGAGTCCTCTGAGATATTTACAGGTGATCCCTTGAAAAGAGGCAACAAACTAATATAGATGCAAATAAAAGGTGATGTACAGTTTAAAGACACTTTATTATTCACACCTTGTAAATTAGCAAAGCTACCCAAGGTAATGGGCGTATCCGCTGAAGTTTCAAAAGGATATTTCCCTTACACATTCCTCACTAGCGAAACTTTAAATTACGTAGGCCTACCTCCAACCAAACATTACTTTAACTATGAATGTATGAGCACAAACGAGCGTGAAGATTTTGACCGATACTACAACAGTTTTAATTAATATAAACCTTATAATATAGCTGAAGAATGTGAGCGTTAGTGCGTGAATGATGTGCTCGTGCTTAGAGTATGTTTCCAGACCTTTATAAGGATGTACATATGCCGTTTCAAATGCGAACCGGTGCAAATCGCAATCACCATCGAATCATTACATTTTACGGTGTTCTAGAATAACTTCATGCCTAAAGACGCCTTAGCCATTATCCACAGGAACAACCCTCACAGTTATGGACACAAGGCTATTTACTGGCTCAGACACCTACTGCAGCAGGCAGGTGTATATATAAAGCATGCTCGCAACACGGGTGAAGTACCCATTAAGGTTAATGGTCGTGTTTTTTGGGTTGATGGTCTAAGTGAAAACCGTGCCACTGGTGAGAAGACTGTTTACTCCTTTAACGGATGCTGGTGGCACGGGTGCCCCCGTCCTGAGTGTGGGATCGTAGGAGATATCCACGGTAGTTCGACAGCCGACAATCTTGCATAGACCCGCACTCGCGATCAACTTATAGGATCCCGGTTCACTCACAAAGTCTTGTGGGAACATGAGTATAATGCACGGATGGAGACAGACAGACAGTACCGTGAAGAAATAAACACGATCAAGCGTTCAATTGTGCTGGAAATCTCAAATGCGGTGATAGCTTGTTCGGAGGGCGTACAAAGCACTTCAAACTATACTTTCCGCCTACGGAGTGCGCGAAGCTCCATTACTACGACTTCTGTTCTTTATACCCCTACATGATGAAGAACAATCCGCACCCCCGTAGGTGCGCTTGAGAAACTGGTGGGGCCTAACCTACCAACCATGAACGAGTTCTCAAGAAATTTGAACGGGTACTATTTCGGCCTTTCTTTCGTAGACGTACTCCCCCCTCGCGATTTATGGATGCCGATCTTACCCGCCGTTATAGATCACAAGCTCATGTTTCCCTTGTGCGTGAAGTGCGCAGAAGTGAACAATGGTGATTGTGACCATACAACCCACCAGCGTAAGCTTAGAGGTGTATATGCAACTCCAGAGCTGGATCTAGCTGATCGCCATGGCTACAGCATATTGAAGATAGGTGAGGTGTGGAGGTTTCAGAAGCTACCCAACCTTTTCACGCCATATATAAACGCTTTTTGAAGGGTAAGGTTGATGCGTCAGGATAGCCGCGAGGAGTTGATACCGAAGATGAAAAGTCGGCCTATATTCAACGTTACCATGACCGTGAAGGTATACAGCTTGACCGTTCCCAAATTTTAAAGAGCCCTGGCAAGCGCATTAGTGCAAATTTGCGTCTAAACAGTCTTTGATAAAAATTTGCACAGAATACCGGCAAAGGGAACGTTCATTTGGCACAAAGTTATAGTGAAGTCTAGGATTACGCCAACGCAACAGATAAAGAGGTCATGTAGAAGGTGAATGTAGGTAATACTTACATAATAAATTACAACAATACCGAATTGGCCACAGATACCTCACGGATTACAAACATTCCTGTGGCCAGCATCACATCGCCCGCACGCCCGCTTCAAACTTTGGGGCCTATTGCATTCTCTTGGGCGGAGGGTTTTGTATGCTGATACAGATAGCGTGATATTCACAGCGAGGAGGGGTGAATACATGTCTGCTATTGGGTAGTTCCTTGGAGAGCTAACTGACGAGATCAAGGATGAGTATGGAGACATCGCATACGCAGACTCGTTTGTTTCAACGGGGCCAAAACCTATGGGGTACGGGTGAGGATAGGTGATGATAAGAAGTATATCGTGAAGGCTAAGGGTATCACGCTTAACCATGCGAATCTGCGGGCGTTAACTTTGATTCGTTGAAGGAGTTAGTGTGCATGGAAGAAAGATGATGAGGGCGAACGCCCGCCCCAACTGACTGTAGGCACTCACAATTTTCGGGCACAGAAGCTGGGGTCGTGAAGAAACTTAGGGGTACAAAGGTGTTATGTAACACCTATACGAAACGCTACCAGGTGCATGGTACCTATGGTACCGTGCCCTTTGGATACCGTAATCTTTGATTGTCTTTGTTCGATTATTTATTACACGTATTTGTAAATGTGTATATATATACACCTTCAATATTTCGTTTATTAAATAAATCGTGTTTCATCTAATGTTTCACTTTCTCTTTTGCGTGCGTGTATGCAGTAAAAAATTAAGCCCCTCCCACTGTAAGAACAGTAGCGTGAGTCATGCCGCAACCTGGGCTCCCCTGCGTGCTCAGTTGACTTCTGTATACCCTTGAGCTCAGCCGTGTATTCTCTCGCGTAGAAGAAACAAGAGTAATGGCAACCTTTAATGTTGCGTGTTGAACATTTATAAAATGGTATTCTGCAAAGTGCGTAGATGTGGTGGATACTGAAAAACTCCCTATTCCCCATCCTTTGCCTCTTTTAAGGTTGCATTGAACCGTGCGAAGGTACGAGATGTTCAAATACTCTACGGGTATTCTGGCGATGGGGTTGTAGGCTTTCGTAGCACAGACGATGTATTGAAGTATGTTATAGAGCTAAGCTTTATAAAAGCACACATATACCGCGAAGTAGAAGAAGCAACACGTTCAGAAGATAAGGAGCGGTTATGGGTATAGTATCGTGGATGAGTGGTATGACAAGCGGTATTATATCATGTTTCACCATACCGACTACTCGTACCCTACGGCTGAAAATGTAAATCTTGTCATCATGGGCAATCTTAAGTATTTTTACCACTATATCAATATATATCATGATGATATATGTAGTGAGGTTATGGCTAATGGATTGTGTGAGTTTTTAACAGGCTTTAGAGACGAATATCGCTTGTTAAACAAAAATACCAAACACAAACATATGTTCCGCTCTAATAGCGCACCGGTTTGTGAAGATGATTAGTTTGTGGAAATGGTGAGTGATAAAACATTAAATTCGTTTCGGAAAATTCTGTTTGTCCAAGAGTGTTCGAACAAGCCTGTACACTAGGGTGGCCCACTTTTCAATTTTTTTTTAAAAGTATAGGTGATCGTGGTTTTTCCCATTATTTGGCACTATACTAGCACATTGGTACCTTTTTTACAAAAATTGATCAATATTTAGGGGTCTCGCATCGACCTTGAAATTACTAGTTTTTTTTTTTAAATGCGTACTTTTTAACTTTTTACTGAATCAAGATAAATCATTAAGTAGGGATGTTTTCTGAATCCTCTTAATGAGAGAAGTCGTTTGGTGTGCCTGCCAATGTCATACGACTAACGGTTTAAAGGTTGTGCCTCTATACAGGTAATACCAATGTGCTAGTATAGTGCCAAATAATGGGAAAAACCACGATCACCTATACTTTTCAAAAAAATGAGTCACCATACCCGGGCGGAATGTATAATGTATATAGGTAATTAGAAAATGCACTATGCCTGTGCCAGGTACCTAACCTATTTCTTTTTTTGCAGATCATAACATTTTGAAATTCTGTCTGAGTTCCTCATCCTTTGTCGCTACCTTCTCTAAGATCGGCCTCGGAAATTTTTTTAGTTGGCCAACCGTCGTCCTCCATCAGTGGTAGCAAATTGCCAACAACACGACAGGTTTTGCAATACTTCTTCAGTGTTATCCAGTACACTGCTAACAGGAAAGACGCATTCAAAGAAACCGTAAACAACGTCTTAAAGTTTTGGAACATGGCCCGCATTAAAACAATCACAAAGCTGAACTGCGAACGGAAGCTAGAGGCATTGTGGAAAGAGTGGCACTTACTCCAAAAGAGCAGAAAACGAGAATCTGACGCCGGAGGAAAACGGCAGAAGTTTTCGGACAGTGTGGACAAGCGGTGGGATATCGGAGCACCTGACGCTGTCGAAGATATAAAGAAGAATCGACTGCTGTCCGACAAGGACAAGAAAGAAGACATTGACTTCTACCTCGATCAACGTGGTCCTCGGGTGGCAACGATGAGCGGGAACGATAAAGTTTTCGCTGTAAAAAGAAAGCTACAGGAAGGAAGAAAACGTCCTCGCCAAACCTCAAAGTGTGCATACGAAACCGGAGATGAGGCCATGGAGAATGATGATACTGGCGTGTCAGGAGAGTCGGAGACAGAACTAGCGTTCCCCCTGCCGAAAGAGCCAAGTGTGTCTGTCAATCTTCCTCGCCGCATCCTTAATGCACCTGCTGTCATGGAAGTGGCTGATCGTTTCCGCATGTCCAATAATCAGGTGCGTATTGTGTATAGTATTCATCGATAGCGTCAGTTTTAAAGTGTCCCGTAACCCACATGTATTCTTGACAGTTTCCTTTCCACTTTCCATTCTCTACATAGGTAGTAAGCATTGTGGCTGCTATCACACGTTCGGCGGATCCACCAGCAAACCTCAATCAGTTCAGCATCTCGAAAGAAACGGCTCGACGGGGAAGAGTGTCACATCGGCGTGAAGTGGCGACGGCTGTGAAGGACTCCTTCACGCCACCGAGGCACACTATTGTCCACTGGGATGGCAAAATGGTCAAGGTCAGTTGATTAAGTTTTCATAGCTATCAATTTAGTAATGAGATTCATGAAGCATAATGTCAATTAAAAAGAGAACTGAATGTGAACAAAAATAGGTTACTTTACAACCAAGAAATTGAAATATATGGCATGTGTTTCAGAACTTCCTTGGAACGGCGGAGCACCACCAAGGAATTCTCATCTCCGGGGGCTCCTCATTGCACAGAAGGAAAGTTGCTCTCAGTCCCAGCTGCTGCTGACGGCACCGGACTGTCGCAGGCGCGGGCAACCATACATGCTCTCGAAGATTGGGGATGTGAGGAGAGCTTCATCGGACTCTGCTTCGACACCACTTCCACCAACACGGGGAGGGTGCAGGGTGCAGTTGTCCGGCTGGAAAACATGCTTGGGCGACCGCTACTCCAGCTGGGATGCCGTCATCACGTCCTAGAGCTTATCGTGGGGGCAGTAGCCGTCACCCTGCTCGGAAGGACTACGGCACCAACTGATCCTTTGTTTCAGCAGTTGAAGAGAAGGTTAGTTCATTTTTTGTGCAAGGTAAAGTTAGGACACACATGATATTCCACTAGTTTATAAAACAGCAAGCCAAACCGGAACTTCAGAGTTTTCTCACACAATTTTCTTGTTTATTATTTTTGAAGATGGGACGAGCTAGATCTCTCGACCTACTGCAAGCTGCAGGTCGAGAATCTGGCGGAGATTACGTGGCTAATAGAACTCCGGGACGCGGCGGTCAGCTTCCTGAGCACAGTTTCTGGTTTCGTCGGAGACGATTACCGGGAAGTGGCAGAGATCACGCTCCTCGTACTCGGGACACAACCTCGCCGTGGCATTCACCTCATGCGCCCAGGAGCCTACCACCACGCAAGATGGATGGCTAAAGTTAGTATTTTCAAACAAAAATAATCTAGAGATAAGTTTAAATGTTATTCAAAGATAAACATTTCATTATAACGCAAACAAAGTAATTGGTAACAATAAACCTGTCTTACTTACAATGGTGCCTATTCTGTTTCAGGTCATCTACTACACAAAACTGCTGATGTTCAGTAGGCAGCTGGAGCTCGACGCCGAGCTGGTCGACAAACTGCACAGGATCGTGGTGTTCATCGCTCTTCTGTACGTACCAGCTTGGTTGGCGGCCCCTGTAGCAGCTGATGCGCCGTTGAATGACCTGGTACTATACCAGCGTTTTCTGAGGTATAGGGCAGTGGACAGCGAGGTGGCAGAAGCGTCACTGGCAGTGATGAGGCGGCACTTCTGGTATCTGAGGCCTCAGACCGTCATCTTCGCTCTATGCAGCAAAAAGGTGGATGGCACTGTGAAGCAACAGATGGTAGAGAAGCTGTCCCACCTCCCTGTACCCAAAGACTTCACATACGAGAACGTCTCAGTCGACGAGATGACGCTACTCCCCGACCTGATCGACGAGTCCTCCTGGTTCTTATTTGCAGGTCTGAAGATGTATGGGTCTTCGTGGCTCACCCTGCCAACTGATAAGTGGGACGAGAACGAGGACTTTTGTCGTCTGAAGGATGTGATCTCTAATCTCCAGGTCACCAATGACGTCGCTGAAAGAGGAGTCCAACTGATACAAGACTATGCGAACACGGTCACAAAGGACGAGGCACAGCTGCAGGATCTTCTGCAAGTAGTGGAAAAGAACCGGAAAGAGCTCGGCGACTTCAAGAAGTCATCACTCGCCACGATGACATAGCACAGAGGGACAACGTTGCAGCCAGTGACGTGTGATAGTGGTCAATACACTGCAAAAGTGATTGTTTAAGTTATTGTTTCTTTCTTCCTTATTTGTCTGCTATTTGCTGATTTTTTTGAAAAGTATAGGTGATCGTGGTTTTTCCCATTATTTGGCACTATACTAGCACATTGGTATTACCTGTATACAGGCACAACTTTTAAACCGTTAGTTGTATGACATTGGAAGGCACACCAAACGACTTCTCTCATAAAGAGGATTCAGAAAACATACCTACTTAATGATTTATCTTGATTCAGTAAAAAGTTAAAAAGTACGCATTTAAAAAAAAAAACTCGTAATTTCAAGGTCGATGCGAGACCCCTAAATATTGATCAATTTTTGTAAAAATGGTACCAATGTGCTAGTATAGTGCCAAATAATGGGAAAAACTACGATAACCTATACTTTTAAAAAAAAATGAAAAGTGGGCCACCCTACTGTACACGCTTTAGCAGTATGACGCGTTCCTGCCCACCCCTCTACCTCACGAAACATACGAGTTCGAACAAACCCATACACGTTTTATCAGCGTGACTCACCCCGCTCCGTCGAGCCGGTCCCACCCTCTGTGGCTCATGTCATCTCAGAGCTTGAACCGGGCGGACGTGCGAATACGATGGAACTCCCTTTGAGAAGCATTCTCAACGCCTCGTACGACATCTCCGTGACGAAGTCATTGCGCGTGTTCAGGCGTGAAACTGGCACCATTAACTATGTGCTTGAAACGATCTGCAGGCATGCAAGCAAACGTAACGTTACTTATTTAAGTGTGGAGAAGATGAATAGAATCTTCGTGAGAGTTAAGAGGTGGGGAGAGGACCGTTATAAAATACCTGCTCGCGTAGGTATAATAAGAGAGATGATTAGCCTCATACACCCGCCTCATACACCATTGTTTGCACATTGAGTGTAAATAACGAAGAAACAATCACGCATTGATATACGATTGATATGGAAGAATACAGCTGATAATGACGTTCTTGTCCCTACACGAAACCGTTTCATCCTCGGCAGAATGTTTGAAATTGCCGGATTCCGTAAGCTGAAGCCTATATTAGACGGTCGTGTTACGGATATGATTTATTTTGACACGGTTCTTGAATACGCATTCATCGCTCTGTTCGACGGATTTATTGAATGTAGCAATGAACTGGGGGAGAATGGTCTAGATCTGGATGTATATTTAAAAGGTTTAGACTCTTCGAAATATCCTGAACTTTGGTACAAAGCACTTGAGCGGTACACTGCTGAGCTCCTCTACACTGTTTACCCTGAAGAGCTGTATCTCTGTATGATGAATAGCTGTCGTTATGACTTGGAAGATTATTTCCAATCCCGCTATGCCGAGTGAAGAAGAGTTCACGATTGAAAAGCTCGGGGCGTTAAGAAAAAGTTCCCGATTGGAAAGGCATGACTATAAACTTGTATTTAATGTTGTGGTTAACGATGACATTTTTGTGCGTGCTTTTGTGTTCTAGCCGTGCTTAAAGATAACTTGCCCGCCGTGTGTAAAGTGGGTACAAAAATAGTATTGAACGATATGAACGCAATTTATATATTGAGTATAGACCACCGTATCAGTTAAACGGTGAAGTGATGCTTGTACGATTTTACCACATCGTACAAAGTAAGGGCGATGTGGATATAGACTCTATCACATGCGAATTTAGCGTTTTGCACCGTAGAACGTAAAGACAATATATATTTTTCCTGTACTAATATGATTATACGTTTTGTATATTTTCAATATATTTGATATATATGAATATTTTTTCCTGTACTAATATTTTGATAATGTACAGTTTTGTATGATTGTATATTTTCCATTCTATTATTTGATCATATATTTATATCCCATTTTATTTCCATTAATTCGTCTAAATAAACAGAATGATGTATTGGCGTTTTATTTATTCCTTGAACACGATTATATCATCTGATTGGTTTTTAAAGCGGATTTCTAAGGCGTAATATATGTTAAATATATAACTGCAAACTGGCAACTCATACACCAACTGAGAAAGGGAGATAAACAACATGACTGAACGTTGCAATAATCGTTTAATAGGTCTGCCTATTGGACGTATTTAAGGACGGTCTACCAGGAGTTGGCTTCACTACCAATCGTTTGGACGCTCGGTTGTAGCCCTCGTATCGGATACGCTGTGTTAATGGGGTGAGCTCCTAAAAAGTCGTAGCCCTCATCGCCTTTTGATGGGTGAGCGCCTTTCGAAAGTCGTAGCCCTTATTTCACCATCTCCTCTTGGAGCTCCTAAAAGTCTGTACGATTGTTGGTGATGCTTTTGTGTGTGTGTGTGTGTGTGTGTGTGTGTGTGTGTGATAATAGTGGCTTTATGGATGTACAGTCGTGTGTGTATGTGTGTGTGTGTGTGGTAATAGAGGTGTACAGTCGATGATTGTATGCATGCTTTTAATTCGTTCTATAGACAGCCAATTATGCCTTCTAAGAAAAGCCAATTGGCGGATTAATACATGCAAATAAACGCAAACTTCAACTCAGCTTTCTAAGCCAATTGGTTGATTAATATATGCAAATAAACAGCGCAAACTGGCAACTCATCCTTCTAAGCCCTCTGATTGATGAGCCCTCTGTTTCTGGCTGATTAAGCGAACTGGCTGATTAGTATATGGTTTAATTAAATACATATTGCTATCTGGCAACTCAGCCTTCTAAGCCAACTGGCTGATTAATATATGCAAATAATTAAATACCTGGCGAGAACTGGCAACTCAGTCTTCTAAGCCAACCAGCTGATTAATATATGGAATAATTTAATATATGGCGCATTCCAAAGCCTTCTAAGCCAATCAGCTGATTAATATATGGAATAATTTAATATATGGTGCATTCCAAAGCATTCTAAGCCAACTCACTGATTTAGACAGAATATATGCTTTAATTAAATACTCAGCGCAATCCTCAGCCTTCTAAGCCAATTGGCTGATGGCGCCCGGTGGCTCTGGCTGATTAATATATGCTTTAATTAAATGATTATTGCTATCGACAACTCAGCCTTCTAAGTCAAATGACGGAAGAATATATGGTTTAATTAAATAATTATTGCTATGAGCCTTCTAAGCCGGATGACAGAGGAATATATGCAAATAAACAATGCAATCCTCAGCCTTCTAAGCCAGCTGGCTCTGGCTGATTAATATATGGTTTAAATAAATAATTAATGCTATCTGGCAACTCAGACTTCTAAGCCACCTGGCTGATTAATATATGGAATAATTTAATATTTACTGCTGTCTGCAACTCAGCCTTCTAAGGCACCTAGCTGAACAATATATGGAATAATTAAATACATGGCACAAACTGGCAACTCAGCCTTCTAAGCCACCCACCCAACCCACGCACATTGTGGGTACACAACAAATTGAGTTGAATGAGCTATACATATATATATATATATATGTGTGTGTGTGTGTGTGTGTGTGTGTGTGTGTGTGTACACACACAGAGAGTAAAAAACTTTTGAACACACACACACACACACACACACACACACACACACACATTAGTGATTTGAAAGCGCCGCTAAAAATGATAATTATCAGAAAATTCACTCCTCTACCAGAGAGGAAGACATCAACTTTGAATGTTGTGAAGGCCCTGAGGTACGTTCATTTAAGTCTCTGGCAATATCCCAGGGTGTATCATAACGCTCCGGCTAGGGTTACTACCTGCTGTTGTGTTTCAGCTTACCTCCACAACTCGAGCGCATAGTGCCGAACT
The DNA here is from genome assembly GCA_023014485.1 of Bathynomus jamesi. Taxonomy (NCBI): domain Eukaryota; kingdom Metazoa; phylum Arthropoda; class Malacostraca; order Isopoda; family Cirolanidae; genus Bathynomus; species Bathynomus jamesi. The sequence continues at coordinate 67,914 of JAJOZX010002469.1, read as the reverse complement.
GAATTACCAAGCCTTTACCATGCACTTCACAACTTCTAAGAATCGCAAAAGGGACCTTTCTTAGCGACACTTTAAAACTTGGTGCTCCTCTATTCACACCGGGGTCAAGCAGGAGGTCCCCCCTCTAGTCCCCGTTTGGTGGAGGAGCGAGTTTTAAAGTATTTACAAGAAAGGTCCCGATTTTATGATTCTTAGAAACTGTGAGGGTGCGAAAGGCCTGGTACTTCATTCCGTTACTGCGCTTTCGAGTTGAGCGGAAAGCTGAAATACAACAGCAGATAGTAACACTAACCGGAGCGTTATGATACACCCTGGGATATTGTCAGAGCCTTAAATGAACGTACCTCAGGGCCTTCACAACATTCAAAGTTGATGTCTTCCTGGCCTGGAGGAGGGGTGAATGTTCTGATAATTATCATTTTTAGCGGCGCTTTCAAATCACTAATGTGTGTGTGTGTGTGTGTGTGTGTGTGTGTGTGTGTGTGTGTGTTCTTCAGTTTTTGACACTCTCTCTGTATATATATATAGCTCACTCAATTCCATTTGTTGTGTACCCCACAATGTGCGTGGGTTGGGTGTTTATCGACGTTTAATGGATCTGAAAACATGAACTGATGAGAAGTTATGTTTTAGATTTAATGTAAAAATGTGTTTACTCTGCTTTCTATTAAAATTAACAGTCTTTCTCCACCACACATGATCGCTTGGTGTAGGTGGGAAATGCTCTCTCGCGCTCTCCACCGCACATAGTCATGTACGCCCGGCTCGTCTGGTCTAATATGCAGTCTAGTTTCTTCATTCTACCATATCTCAAGAGTTGAAATTTCTCGGTGTTAAACATCCTACTCTTGTCTTCTGTTGTCCTCTCCTCACACCGGGGCCAAGCAGGTGGCCGTCCGTTATAAGGAGTTGCTTGAGCACGAGTCCTCTGAGATATTTACAGGTGATCCCTTGAAAAGAGGCAACAAACTAATACAGATGCAAATAAAAGGTGATGTACAGTTTAAAGGCACTTAATTATTCACACCTTGTAAATTGGCAAAGCTACCCAAGGTAATGGGCGTATCCGCTGAAGTTTCAAACCGATATTTCCCTTACACATTCCTCACTAGCGAAACTTTAAATTAAGTAGGACTACCTCCACCCAAACATTACTTTAACTATGAATGTATGAGCACAAACGAGCGTGAAGATTTTGACCGATACTACAACAGTTTTAATGAATGTAATCCTTATAATATAGCTGATGAATGTGAGCGTTATTGCGTTAATGATGTGCGCGTGCTTAGAGTATGTTTCGAGGCCTTTATAAGGATGTACATTTGCCGTTTGAAATGCGATTCGGTGCAAATCGCAACTACCGTCGCATTATTACGTTTTAAGGTGTTCAAGAATAACTTCATGCCTAAAGACACCTTAGCCATTATCCATAGTAACAACCCCTGCAGATATGGACACAAGGCTATTTACTGGCTCATACACCTACAGCAGCAGGCAGGTGTATATATAAAGCATGCTCGCAACACGGGTGAAGTACTTTCTACTGAACGGGCGCATTTCGTGAGCTCTCTGATATTGCATCTACTTTTGCATATTGCTAAGAATTTTACTTTTGGAAAGTTTTTAATTTTATATACTTGCGTTTATATTCACAATGTTATAGTGAAGTAATTGAATATTAGTGTTTTTTAGCGATTTAGAAGTTTTCATAGCGTGCCGGCTTAATTTAATTTGAACTTGTGACGGTTATAAACTAATTTTTAACTGCGCGATGCCGTCGCAGAAAGCGTCGTGTGTTAGGTGTAGGGTAAAACGGTGGTATTCAGAATTTAAAGATTATAACGGCGGTCCTATGGCGATTACCGAGAGATCAGTTTGTTTCTTTTGCGAGTTAATGGAGGAAATAGTTGACATAAAACGCAGTGTACGTGAGGTAACGGAGAGACTTGCAACGCTTGAAGAGGGCAGGGGTAGGGCTACGGTTGACGAGAGCCGAACCAATACTAACGTTGAAGACGTTAGTAATTTGAAGGGTGAGGTGCGTAAACTAGTTTCTAGTTTAGGTAGCTTGTCGGGAAGGTTGGATAGAGTTGAGGAAGGAGTTAAGGTTGGTCCGAGAGTAGTAGATGGAGAAGGATTTAGAGAAGTTAAGGGTGGAGCTAGGCCGCGTACGTTAGGTGATAGGAATCCCCCCTATCGAGGTTTCGAACCCTTTCGCCCATTTGGAAAGGGACGTGAATGAGGGGGAAACTATTTTAATTGGGGACTCTTTAGTGCGCCACATGGACAAAGAGTTCGTTGAAAGGCATCCCACCAAGAGGAGGAGGGTCTGTCTTCCAGGGGCCAGGGTTGACAGAGTTTGAGACGAAGTGGATAGGATTGACGTTGCCTCCCGTCACTCGATGTTGGTGACGATGGTAGGAGGCAACGACTCGTATAGGCCCGATACGAGAGTGCCTGACCTTTTGGAGCGATATAAATTAGAAGAGATTTGTGCTGAGGAAAATGTACCCTTCGTAAAGCTGTGGTCCGAATTCAGTGATCCTAGCCTTTTTATAAAAGATGGGGTGTATTTTAATGAAATAGGTAATGCTAGGCTAGGTAGGTTAATAGACGAAAACGCGCGAAAGCTGTATAGGTCGAAGCCTTCTTTAAACGTTGTGGGTCCGGGGAACGCGGGCCCGACGTGAAAAATAGTTTAAAACGCGGGGCCGTGGTAAAAAATAACTTAAACGTCTTTTATTGTAACGCGCGTAGTTTTAGAAATAAATTAAACGAATTTAAGGCGATAATTTATTCCGGCAACTACAATATAGTTGCTATCACTGAAACGTGGTTAAATACAGAGACTCGGGACTTGTTGGGGGAACTTGATATACCGGGTTTTTTAACTCTTTACTAATGATAGGTTACATAGGTTTGGTGGTGGCTTTTTGCTGTACATTCGTAATTCCCTTAGGGCTATCGAGGTTAAGATAGATTTTCCGGCAGCAATTAATATGCGCTGAAGTTAGGGCGCGTAGTATTAGTTTTAATTTTGCTGTTGTTTATAGACTTCCCGTTCAACCCTTCGACACCGATACTAGATTTTACTCACTTCTTGGTAACTTTATTGACAATCGGAATAGTATAATTGTCGGAGACTTTAACTGCCCTAAGGTTAATTACGAGACTTTTACTGGTAATGAGGAGGGTTTGAGATTGATTGAGTTCATGGAGGATAATTTTTTACGACAGATAGTTACCGAACCAACACGCGGTGACAATATTTTAGATTTGGTGATGACCAACGGCGAAAATATAGTCGATAGTTTAGAAGTAGGCGAGAGTTTAGGATGTAGCGATCATCAAATTCTTAGGTTTAAGTTATCGATACAAAACACTAAGGACAGTAACGTAAAAGAAGTCCCTGATTTTCGTGGTGCTAATTTTGATAGTTTTGCGGATAGGATGAGAGTAGTGGACTGGGATAACTTATTTATGGGTGATGACACAAATTTGCATTGGGAGGCGTTTAAAGAAAGTTTTATGAATATTGAAAGGGAGTTTATTCCTCGTAGGCCCAAGCGCGCTAGAAATCATGGTAGGCCCAAGTGGTGGACTAGGGAAATAGGCGAGTTCATAAACGAGCGTAACAGAGCGTATAGACTTGATAAGCGCAATGACACGGCAGTTAACTTTAATAGATATATCGAGCTTAGACGTCAGGTTAAAAGATCAGTTAGGAATGCTAAACGTAATTTAGAGATACTTATAGCTGCGGAAAGTAAACATAATCCAAAAAAGTTTTTTGACTACGTCAATAATCGTAAGCCGATAAAAGATAACATAGGCCCTCTAGTGGATGTTAACGGCGCTTTGGCTTCTGACGCTCAGGCGATGGCGGGTATTTTCAATACCTTTTTTGCGACAGTTTTTACCGTAGAAGACGTAAATAATGTTCCCGACGTGGACGATATCGTTCCATTTAGTAGCGAGACTATTTTGGACGAAATAACTGTATACGAGGGTGAGATTGCGCATTATATCGATAGGCTAAAAGTTAGCAAGGCTCCAGGCCCTGACGCTTTTTATCCCAGACATTTGAAAAATTTGAAAAACGTTATCGTAGGCCCCTTAACGAAGATTTTTAATCAGTCACTCGAAACGGCGATTATTCCGAAAAACCTCAAGTTAGCTAACGTCACGCCTATTTTTAAAAAAGGCGACATTATAGGCCCATTAGCTTAACGTCAATTGTAGGTAAACTTTTGGGATCCGTAGTTAGGGATCGTATCATCGATCACTTAGAAAGTAGAGATGTGATTAATAGTAATCAGCATGGGTTTCGACGCCATAGATCTTGTTTAACTAATTTGTTAGAATTTTATAACGAAATAGTGCGCGAATACATAGGCAAAGAGCGGCTGACGTTATTTATTTAGATTTTAAAAAGGCGTTCGATACAGTTCCGTATAGAAGATTAATTGCGAAGGTTAAAGCGCACGGTATACGCGGTCAAGTAGCTAACTGGTTAGAGGAATGGCTTCGTGCTAGGAGACAGAGGGTCGTTGTTAATGGTAGTGAATCGGGGTGGTTGGATGTAGGTAGCGGTGTCCCACAGGGTTCAGTGTTAGGCCCATTGCTGTTTGTAATCTACATTAACGACATAGATGTAGGGGTGCTACTGTAGTATGCGGTCTACCGTTAAGTTTCTACTGTAGTATGCGGTCTACCGTTAAGTTTCTACTGTAGTATGCGGTCTACCCTTCAAAATATTTAAAAGGAATTGAAAATGAATTGAAAGGAATTATAATTTAATTTACACAATTAAGGAATTATTAAAGAAGTTAAACATACTACTACCGCATACTTAACGGTAGACCGCATACTATAGTACGCCCTTGATGATTGGTTAGGTTAAGTCGTGATATTTTCGTTAGTTTTAACGAAAATATCACGACTTAACCTAACCAATCGTCAAGGGCGTACAATTAACCTAATAATAAAATAATAAGATAAGAAGCTATAATTAAAAGGTAGACCGCCGAATCGTAGGTAGACCGCATACTACAGTAGCACCGATGTAGGATTGACTAGTAACGTGTCAAAATTCGCGGACGATACTAAAATAGGCGGTAGGGTTGTTAACGATGACGATAGAAATAGGCTCCAAGACGATGTATCAGGTCATCCCATAAGTAATGTCTTTTTATACGATAGATTAAGTTTAAACTAGTCCTACTCGGTTTAAGCATAAATTTTCCGAAGGTTATATCTAAGAGGAGATCTATCGTGTTTCGCTACATACTTTACAGACCTTGACCAGTGAAGACGTGTGTTTTGCTTTATGTGAACCCCTCATAAACATGGCGGTATCAGAAGAGCATATCAGGCATATAATGCTTTACGAGTTCAAAAAAGGGAATAGTTCTACTGAAGCAACGCGAAACATTCAGGACGTTTATGGCAACAATATTCTGCATGTGAGGAAATGTCAAAGATGGTTTCAAAAGTTTAGGAATGGTGACTGCTGTTTGATAGATGCAGCACGCTCTGGACGCCCTGCTGAGTTTGATGATGACATGCTGTTAGCCGTACTTGAAGAAGACTGTTCAACAACCGTCGAAGAATTGGCCCAGAAACTCAATTCATCCCCGTCCACCATCCATCGACATTTGCAACAACTCGGGAAAGTGCCTATGTTAGGAAAATGGGTGCCACATGAATTGTCGGTCGACAAACTGAGGGTGCGGGTAAACTTTAGCACAGTTCTTCATTCCCGTGAACTCCAAGATCCGTTTTTGCACCGTTTAGTGACTGGTGATGAAAAGTGGATACTGCACCAGAATGTTAAGCGCCGTCGACAGTGGGTTTGTGCCGGAGAACCAGTGACACCACAGCCAAAACCAAATCTTCACCCTCGGAAGGTGTTGCTTAGTGTTTGGTGGGATAAATGTGGTGTAATACACTTTGAAACCTTACTACACAACCAAACAATCACCGCTCAAGTCTCCTGTCAACAACTGGATCGATTGAATACTGCACTAAAAGAAAAGAGACCTTTGGTTAATCGGAAAGGAATCGTGTTCCACCACGACAAAGCACGTCCTCATACCGCTCGGATCATTACTGCAAAAATTGAGGAGCTTGGGTGGGAAAAACTTCCACATCTTCCATATTCTCCAGACCTTGCTCCTTCAGATTATCATATCTTCAGGAGCCTGCAAAACTATCTTGACGAGAAACAGTATACTTCTTTAGATGACCTGCACACCAGTCTTTGTATGTTTTTTACCTCAAAACCGCCTGAATTTTATAAACATGGCATTGAAAAGTTTGTAGGACGTTCGCAGAGTGTCAGTGATTCCGATGGAAAATATATGCTAGATTAAAAAGTTTCAGTTGAGTTTTTTTTGTCCTTCAAATTCCGATCTAAAAAACGACATTACTTATGGGATGACCTGATAAATAGGATTATGGAGTGGACGGTTTAGTGGCAGATGCAATTTAACGTAGACAAATGTAAAGTTTTGCATATAGGTTCTCGTAACAATAATTACACGTACACGATGGATGGTAGAGAGTTAGTGAGCGTTGACGAGGAAGTAGATTTAGGCGTACGCGTATCTAAGGATTTAAAGGTTAGGAACCAGTGCCTGGAGTCTTGCGCAAAAGCTAATAGGATGTTAGGCTTCATAGCGCGTAATTTCGAATTTAAATCGAAGGATATTATATTGCCCCGTTACAAGTCCCTAGTCAGGCCTCATTTAGAATATGCAGTTCAGTTTTGATGCCCGTATTTGCGTGAGGATATTAATAGGTTAGAAAGGGTTCAGCGTCGTGCCACGAAACTGATTCCGTCATTGCGCAACAAGCCTTATGGAGATAGGATTAAAGTGTTAGACTTGCATTCACTCGAAACTAGGAGATTAAGGGGGGAGCTTATTGAAGTTTTCAAAATCGTTAATAACATTGATAACATAAATTTTGACAAACTGTTCACTTTCGGTAATAGCAAGACTCGTAATAACGGATTTAAGTTGCGTGGCAGACGTTTCATTACTAATATCGCTAAAAACCTTTTTACGTTTAAAGTAATTGATAAATGGAATAATCTTCCCGCGTCAGTCGTTCACTCTACCAGCGTTAATATGTTTAAGAACCGTTTAGAGAGGCATTTTAAAAATATTAACGTTGTTTAAAATAAAAAAACAATTAGTAACAGGAGCTCTGGGGGTGGTGGTCGAGGATGAGTCTGTTGACGATTAATGCCAGCTTGTGACATGCCAGCGTGTGATGCCAGCAATAAAATTAAAAAAAGAAAATTTTAGACTAACATGAACGTAGATTTAGCTCGGAGAGTAAACTAACCCACATTTTGTTTAACTTTACCTACTTTTTTTTTCTCTTGTCCTTTCCTTACTTGCATGTCTGTAACACTCTTTACTAGCATGTCTGTAGTTTGCATGGTATCACTGTGAGTTAAGACTGTGTTTGCATGGTTTGTAAGTGTTCTTATTTTACTTCTTTTCATCTTTCACCCCTTTCCTATTCTCTTCGACTATTTTTCCGAAGATGGTGAGTCTTTTTTCTCTTTTTCTGAATGAATGTTAACCCACGAGTGATAGGGGTTGCTACTTACTTAACCCCTTATTTTTTTCCATTAACCCCCTACTCTTTCCTTTCTCTCGGGCTAACCTTAGAGTGGATCTTAGGGTCTTTGTTAGCCTTAGCTTCTGTAGATCTGTAGAAGGTTAATGGTCGTGTTTTTTCGGTTGATGGTCTAAGTGAAAACCGTGCCACTGGTGAGAAGACTGTGTACTCCTTTAACGGTTGCTGGTGGCACGGGTGCCCGCGTCCTGAGTGTGGGATCGTAGGAGATATCCACGGTAGATCGTCAGCCGACAGTCTTGCATGGATCCGCGCTCGCGATCAACTGAAAGGATCCCGGTTCACTCACAAATTCTTGCGGGAACATGAGTATAATGCACGGATGGAGACAGACGGACAGTACCGTGAAGACATAAACACGATCAAGCATTCAATGGTGCTGGATCCTCTCAAATGCGGTGATAGCTTGTTCGGAGGGCGTACAAAGCCCTTCAATCTATACTTTCCGCCTACGGAGTGCGCGAAGCTCCATTACTACGACTTCTGTTCTTTATACCCCTACGTGATGAAGAACAATCCGCACCCCCGTAGGTGCGCTTGAGAAACTGGTGGGGCCTGACCTACCTACCATCAACGAGTTCTCAAGAAATTTGAACGGGTACTATTTCGGCTTCTCTTTCGTAGACGTACTCCCCCCTCGCGATTTATTGATGCCGATCTTACCCGCCATTATAGATCACAAGCTCATGTTTCCCTTGTGCGTGAAGTGCGCAGAAGTGAACAATGGTGATTATGACCATACAACCCACCAGCTTAAACTTAGAGGTGTATATGCAAGTCCAGAACTGGATCTAGCTGATCGCCATGGCTACAGCATATTGAAGATACATGAGGTGTGGAGGTTTCAGAACCTACCCAACCTTTTCACGCCATATATAAACGCTTTTTGAAGGATAAGGTTGATGCGTCAGGATAGCCGCGAGGAGTTGATACCGAAGATGAAAAGTCGGCCTATATTCAACGTTACCGTGACCGTGAAGGTATACAGCTTGACCGTTCCCAAATTGTAAAGAGCCCTGGCAAGCGCATTAGTGCATAGTTGCGTCTAGACAGTCTTTGGGAAAATTTGCACAGAATACCGGCAAAAGGAACGTTCATTTGGCACAGAGTTATAGTGAAGTCTGGGATTACGCCAATGCAACCGATAAAGAGGTAATGTAGATTGTGAATGTAGGTAATACTCACATAATAGAGTACAGCAATACCGAATTGGCTACAGATAGCTCACGGGTTACAAACATTCCTGTGGCCAGCTTCACAACGCCTACGCACACGTCAAACTTTGGGGCCTAATGCATTCTCTTGGGCGGAGGGTTTTGTATGCCGATACAGATAGCGTGATATTCACAGCGAGGAGGGGTGAATACATGCCTGCTCTTGGGTAGTTCCTCGAAGAGCTAACTGACGAGATCAAGGATGAGTATGGAGACATCGCATACGCAGACTCGTTTGTGTCAACGGGGCAAAAACCTTTTGGGTACGGGTGAGGATAGGGGCTGATACGAATTATATCGTGAAGGCTAAGGGTATCACGCTTAACCATGCGAATCGGCGGGCGTTAACTTTGATTCGTTGAAGGAGTTAGTGTGCATGGAAGATGATGAGGGCGAACGCCCGCCCGAACTGAGTGTAGGCACCCACAATTTTCGGGCACAGAAGCTGGGATCGTGAAGGAACTTAGGGGTACAAAGGTGTTCCGTAACACCTATAGTAAACGCTACCAGGTGCCTGGTACCTATGGTACCGTGCCCTTTGGACACCGTAATCTTTGATATGTCTATTGTTAGATTATTTATTACACGTATTTGTAAATATATATATATACACACCTTCAATATTTCGTTTATTAAATAAATCTTGTTTCAACTAACGTTTCACTTTCTCCTTTGCGTTCGTGCGTGCGTGCGTGTGTACAGTAAAAAGCTAAGCCCCGCCCACTGTAAGACCAGCAGCGTGAGTCATGACGCAACCTGGGCTTCCCTGCGTGCTTAGTTGACCTCTGTATACCCTTGAGCTCAGCCGTGTATTCTCTCGCGTAGAAGAAAAAATAGTACTGGCCACCTTTAATATTGCGTGTTCAACATTTATGAAGTGGTATTCTGCAAAGTGCGTAGATGTGGTGGATACTGAAAAACTACCTATTCCCCCATCTTTTGCCTCTTTTAAGGTTGCATTGAATCGTGCGAAGGCCCGAGATGTTCAAATACTCTACGGGTATTCTGGCGATGGGTTGTAGGCTATCGTAGCACAGACGATGTATTGAAGTATCTTATAGAGCTAAGCTTTATAAAGGCACACATATACCGCGAAGTAGAAGAAGCAACACGTTCAGAAGATAAGCAGCGGTTATGGGTAGTGAGTCTCGTGGATGAGTGGTGTTACAAGCGGTATTATATCATGTTACACCATACCGACTACTCGTACCCTACGGCTGAAAATGTAAATCTTGTCATCATGGGCAATCTTAAGTATTTTTACCACTATATTAATATATATCATGATGAGGTATGTAGTGAGGTTGTGGCTAATGGATTGTGAGTTTTTAACAGGCTTTAGAGACGAATATCGGTTGTTAAACAAAAAGACCAAATATGAACATATGTTTCTCTCTAATAGCGCGCTGGTTTGTGAAGATGTTTAGTTTGTAGAAATGGTGAATGATAAAACATTAAATTCGTTTCGGAAAATTCTGTTTGTCCAAGACTGTTCGAACAAGCCTGTACACGCTTTAGCAGTATAACGCGTTCCTGCCCACCCGTGTACCTCACGAAACATACGAGTTCGAACAAACCCATACACGTTTCATCAGCTTGACTCACCTCGCTCTGTCGAGCCGGTACCACCGCCTGTGGCTCATAGTCATCTCAGAGCTTGAACGGGGCGGACGTGCGAATACGATGGAACTCCCTTTGAGAAGCATTCTCAACGCCTCGTACGACATCTCCGTGACGAAGTCATTGCGCGTGTTCAGGCGTGAAACCGGCACCATTAACTATGTGCTTGAAACGATCTGCAGGCATGCAAGGAAACATAACGTTATTTATTTAAATGTTGAGGAGATGAATAGAATCTTCGTGATAGTTGAGAGGTGGGGAGAGGACTGTTATAAAATACCTGCTGGCGTAGTTACAATAAGAGAGATGATTAGCGACGCCGCCTCATACACCATTGTTTGCACATTGAGTGTAAATAACGAACAAACAACCACGCATTGATATACGATTGATGTGGAAGAACACAGCTGATAATGACGTTCTTGTCCCTACACGAAACCGTTTCATCCTCGGCAGAATGTTTGAAATTGCCGGATTCCGTAAGCTGAAGCCTATATTAGACGGTCTTGTTACGGATATGATTTATTTTGACACGGTTCTTGAATACGCATACAACGCTCTGCTCGACGGATTTATTGTATGTAGGAATGAACAGGGGGAGAATGGTCTAGATCTGAATGCATATTTAAAAGGTTTAGACTCTTTGAAATATCCTGAACGTTGGTAGAAAGCACTTGAGCGGTACACTGCTGAGCTCGTCTACACTGTTTACCCTGAAGAGCTGTACCTCTATATAATGAATAACTGTCGTTACGACTTGGAAGATTATTTCCAATCCCGCTATGCCGAGTGAAGAAGAGTTCACGATTGAAAACTTCGGGGCGTTAAGAAAAATATCCCCGATTGGAAAGGCATGACTATAAACTTGTATTTAATGTGGTTAACGAAGACATTTTTGTGCGTGCTTTTGATTGTGTTCTAGCCGTGCTTAAAGATAACTTGCCCGCCGAGTGTAAAGTGGGTACAAAAATAGTATTGAACGATATGAACGCCATTTATATTGAGTATAGACCATCGTATCAGTTAACGGTGAAGTGATGCTTGGACGGTTTTACCACATCGTACAAAGTAACGGCGATTGGATATAGACTCTATCACATGCGAATTTAGCGTTTTGCACCGTAGAATGTGAAGACAATATATATTTGTCCTGTACTAATATGATTATACGTTTTGTATATTTTCAATATATTTGATATATATGAATATTTTTTTCCTGTACTAATATTTTGATTATGGACCGTTTTGTATGATTATATATTTTCCATTCTATTACTTGACCATATATATATATATCCCATTTTATTTCCATTAATTCGTCTAAATAAACAGAATGATGTATTGGCGTTTTATTTATTCCTTGAACACGATTATATCATCTGATTGGTTTTAAAGCGGATTTCTAAGGCGTAATACTGTATATGTTAAATAAATAACTGCAAACTGGCAACTCATACGCCAACTGAGAAAGGGAGATAAACAACATGAACGAACGTTGCAGTAATCGTTTAATAGATCTGCCTATTGAACGTATTTAGGGACGGTCTACCATGAGTTGGCTTCACTACCAATCGTTTGGACGCTTGGTTTTAGCCCTCGTGTCGGATACGCTGTGTTAATGGGGTGAGCTCCTAAAAAGTCGTAGCCCTCATCGCTTTTGATGGGTGAGCTCCTTTTAAAAGTCGTACCCCTCATTTCACCATCTCCTGTTGGAGCTGCTAAATGTCTATACGATTGTTGGTGATGCTTTTGTGTGTGGTGTGTGTGTGTGTGTGTGTTTGTGTGTGTGTGTGCTAATAGGGGCTTTATGGACGTACAGTCGGGTGTGTGTGTGTGTGTGTGTGTGTGCTTGGTAATAGAAGTGTGCAGTTGATGAGTGTATGCATGTTTTTAATTCGTTCTATATGCAGCCAATTATGCCTTCTAAGAAAAGCCAATTGGCGGATTAATATAAGCAAATAAACGCAAACTGTCAACTGAGCCTTCTAAGCCTGGCTGATTGCTATATGCAAATAAACAGCGGAAACTAGCATCTCAGCCTTCTAATTCATGTGTTTGATGAGCCCGCTGTCTCTGGCTGGTTAAGCCAACTGGCTGATTAGTATATGGTTTAATTAAATGAATATTGCTATCTGCCAACTCAGCCTTCTTAGCCAACTGGCTGATTAATATATGGAATAATTTAATACATGGCGCAATCCTCAGTCTTCTAAGCCAACTGACTGATTAAGACAGAATATATGCTTTAATTAAATAAACAACGCAATCCTTAGCCTTCTAAGCCAAATAGCTGATGGCGCCCGGTGGCTCTAGCTGATTAATATATGCTTTAATTAAATGAATATGGCTATATGGCAAGTCAGCCTTCTAAGCCAGATGACGGAAGAATATATGGTTTAATTAAATAATTATTGTTATCAGCCTTCTAAGCCAGATGACTGAAGAATATATGCAAATAAACAGTGCAATCCTCAGCCTTCTAAGCCAACTGGCTCTGGCTGATTAAATTAAATGATTATTGCTATCTTGCAACTCAGCCTTCTAAGCCAGATGACAGAAGAATATATGGTTTAATTAAATAATTATTGCTATCAGCCTTCTAAGCCAGATGACGGAAGAATATATGCAAATAAACAGCGCAATCCTCAGCCTTCTAAGCAAACTGGCAATGGCTGATTAATATATGCTTTAATTAAATGATTATTGCTATCTGGCAACTTAGCCTTCTAAGCCAGATGACGGAAGAATATATGGTTTAATTAAATAATTATTGCTATCAGCCTTCTAAACCAGATGACGGAGGAATATATGGAAATAAACAGCGCAATCCTCAGCCTTCTAAGCCAACTGGCACTGGCTGATTAATATATGCTTTAATTAAATGATTATTGCTATTTGGCAACTCAGCCTCCTAAGCCAGATGACTGAAGAACATTTGGTTTAATTACATAATTATTGCTATCAGCCTTCTAAGCCATATGACTGAAGAATATATGCAAATCAACAGCGCAATCCTCAGCCTTCTAAGCCAACTGGCTCTGGCTGATTAATATATGCTTTAAATAAATAATTATTGCTATCTGGCAACTCAGCCTTCTAAACCAGATGACGGAAGAATATATCGTTTAATTAAATAATTATTGCTATCAGCCTTCTAAGCTGGATGACGAAAGAATATATGGAAATAAACAGTGCAATCCTCAGCCTTCTAAGCCAACTGGCTCTGGCTGATTAATATATGGTTTAAATAAATAATTAATGCTATCTGGCAACTCAGTCTTCTAAGCCAACTGGCTGATTAATATATGGAATAATTTAATATTTATTGCTCTGTGGCAACTCAGCCTCCCAAGCCAACTAGCTGAATAATATATGGAATAATTAAATACATGGCGCAAACTGGCAACTCAGCCTTCTAAGCCGCCTGGCTGATTATGGGCCTATGAGAGAGCGGCGGCTTGGCTGAAGACTTCATATGCGCTTGGCGGTCACCAAACGCATATGGGGTTTGCACCAATGGGAGTGGGGGGTTGGCACCAAGAGGGGGTGGCACTCTTGCAACATTACGTAGCATTTGCAACATTCCTGCACTCTGGCATTTTGCGGGCATACTACTGACATTTACACGGCCTGAATTTGTTTTAGCTGAAAACTCGGAGGCTGCGCGGTCAACTCATCGAGGTTTTCAAGCTCTTACACGAGTTTAGTTTAAATGATAACTCAACTCGCAACAATGGTTGGAAGTTGGATTTGAAACGGTTTAGCACTGTTGTGTGTGGGAATTACTTTACCTATAAGATCTGTGACACGTGAAGCAGGCTACCTTCATAAGTTGTGAACAGTTCCTCTGTGGATCAGTTCAAGAAAAGGTTAGACCGAATCTTGCACACTATTTGAGGATGTGTGTTACTGTTTTCTTGGGTGGCTGTTCTGGGACAATGTATAGGAATTTTTCCCTGGCACCCGTTGCCATTGGTGCCTCCTCGGTATGGGCCGCAAGGGCTTTTGAGGTACTGCTTTTCCTTGTAACTCCTTGTGTATATATATATATATATATCTCTCTCTCTCTCTCTCTCTCTCTCTCTCTCTCTCTCTCTCTCTCTCTCTCTCTCACTCTCTCTCAGTTTTGGCTATCTTGTGTAAAAATAATTAAGATGTATCTTTTTCAAATGGCTTCATTAATTTATGGAACGTTTTGCTTTACGTAATTAATTCATTTTTTACATTCCTTCTTAACGCAAAATTGAATACTTTATGGTAATGACGATCATTTTACACCAACTGCAATTTAGAATTTCCTAATGAAGATTTTTAACTTATTTAAAATGCTTTACGACTCGAACGCATAATGAAAATAGTGTTGATCCTTACAATTTATATGCAGATACGCGTTACGTCAGTAATAAGAACAAACTCACCTGCGTAGATCGCACGTATGATTGTTCTATCAAATATAAAAATAATTACCCGAAGCCCTGTCATTCACTTTCAATTCTCTCTTATTTTAGTTTCGATATTTCGGGAGCGACGCACTACCTCTTATGGCGAGTGAAATATAAAGCTGCGAAAATTATTAAAGGGTATGTACTGTAGATATGAAGAAATGGACGTTCTTTTGTGTGAGTAACGCAAACCTCAATTTTGGAACCTCTCTTTTAATTAAGAAATATGTCGTTGGATCTTTATAGATCTTTTCTTTTAACCTCCGTAACTTCATTTAGGAGGGTTAAAGCGAGTAAAATACTCCGAAAAAAGAATTTAAAGTGATACTGTAACTTGAACCTTTTCTTTTTAGTAATTTCCCAAAAGTTTTTCGTTTTTCCAAAAATTTCAATCACTTTCATCTTGGATTTACGCATGATTCCTCACCCGCTTTCATGAAGGATTAAAGTATATTATTAAAATGTGAATCTCTTATTATTAAACATGTACTCCTACATAACGATTTTTTATAGCAAGTCATTACATAACTAAACAGAGATTTGACAAAAGTAAATAGACACCGTCGGGTTTTCCTTAATTTTTTATTTGATAATAAACGTCAAAAAATAATAACAGATTTAGTAAATCACTATATTTAGAATCGTGTTGCTTTCCCTTTTGCATTATGTAAACCTGACACGCGTTCTGTCATTCCATTGATGAGCTTTGAGCTTTTATCCTATGTACAATTGTCGTCGTGTCTATTTACTTTTATCAACCCTTTGTAGTTCCTTATATGCTGGATCAAATTTAGTAAAAATATTGTATATAGTTTACACGCAATACGTAATGGTAGCAATTAAAGGACTTCAAATACTGTATACGAATATTATTAAAATTCTAACACTTTTTTCCACACTTTCTGTAAGGACATACTGTACGAGTATATTGTCAAGAACACTAAGTTATGAGAATTTCCTTGAAAAGCACACTCTTTAATACAACAGACATTTAAAAAGTCTGTACGGTGTACGAAATAACAGACGACATACCGCCATCATATAAAAAAGTTTCCTACCCGCAGGGATGTCATTCTTTTACCCTAAAAAAATGCACCTAATGCCGTTAGTTCTGCTGATGCTGACGGGAAACACAGTATAATTTAGTTCAGTAAGAGCTCAAAATTTCATAAATTTACTGGTTCAGAATATTTATGAATCTGTGATGGTTTGGAGATGTAGTTGGTTTGGCGAAATAAAGTGTCTTTCTCTCGAATATAAGTCCTATGTACAGGGTGTCCGTTAGGGTGGGCCAAAAATATGAAAATCAGAAATGTTTATTTCCAAAAGTTTCTTCTTGTTATATATAAAAAACTAATGAAGCGTGCAAACAATTAGGCATATCGGAGAATATCTAAAGGTCGCTCACTTTTGCTACATTTTTGGTGCTTGAAACAAAACTGTAAAAAATTAACTTTTACTTTTTCATAATCACTTATTAAGTTGTTTGTATAATAGCAATGAAATGAAAAACAATAATAACACTTGTATCACACCGGATAATACAGAGGAACTTCAATCTCGTTCATGAGCTATAAAACATCTCAAACAACATGTTTCTTGACGTTCAGTACCGCCTTCATTGAAACCGATAAGGTTTCGCGGTGACTGCTGATGAGCCTCAACAAGTATTGTTTCTGAGTCTCGTCTTTCGTCAGTGCGGCGTTGTATGATGTGATAAGAGAAACAGCACGTTCAGCACTATCATTGATGACCTTCAGGAGTTTGACTTTGGCCTTCAATGCCTGATACATTGGGTCCGTTGGCCAGAGGACTGGTGGCTTCTACAAGAACGCCTTACCTTCTTCTTGGCCGTTCACGGAGAAAAGGTTGAAAAATTTCAACGAGCGGCTTGTGATGTACGCTTCTAAAGGCGTGCGATGTTCGAACTCCTTCCCATTCACCCGCTTGGGAGCTTTAGGGTTCAGAGGAAGTGAGAAGTTGCCGACCATGGCTGCTTTAGTCTTCTCTTTAACGCGATCGTCGAAGAGTCGATCGTCGATCGACAGAAAAGTACCATAAGTGGCTGCAGAACGCCTTGCCCGCCCCCTCCTTGACGCAAAGCACAGGGTGCTCGTGCAGGAGGGCGAGTAGGTTAATGTCATTGAAGGGTGCTTTTTCTGGGACTGGCGCCTCATGCCAGTAGCGGGCGTAGACGAGAGAGACAAAAAGACAAATGTTTGTTATGCCAGCCCTCTCATGCGCCGTTAGCTTTGTCTGGTCCTTGAATAGGAATAGCTTCAGTGAGTAAATGGCCTTAGCCATCCACCGCGCGTGGTGCATCCCGCCGGGTGCGCGGAAGCATGGTCTTCTGTTGGAGAATCCCCTGAGGAAAACGTGACAGAGCTGAAGCAGCACTCTATAACAGCTCTCTCTATATATAGGTGTTTCATAACATGTGGGACGCACTTTCAAGATGGATTCAGGACCTGAAAACAATGAAAAAAGGTTATATAAGCATATGCCCGAAATCGCTTTGTTTCCGAGTTATAGCCCGTTTTGTGTTCAAGCAATTCTTTCCGCAAACGGTTTACAAACACTCTTGCCGACAATGTTTGTGAGTGTGTATGTATGGCCTTGCCGATTGTAATGCTTCGTACACTCTATGACATAGGTGCAGTCAAGTAAAAACCAAAACCCTTAAAAGATTTTGTGCTATTCAGTGATAGTATGCATTTGAAGTGAGAATGGAGGCTTATTCAAACAGAGAAATGGCAGACATGCATCTCATGTATGGACTTGCCGAGTGTAATGCGGCCGCAGCAAGACGTCTGTATGCGGAAAGGCTTCCGAATCGCCGTGTGCCAGATAAGACCTTTCAGAGAATAGACGAGCGTCTTGGTGATAGAGAATCATTCAACAAGCGAGTTTCAGATGGTGGTAGACCAATCAGTGCCAGAACTGTTGAATTGGAGGACCGGGTCCTGAATCGCGTGGAGGAACATCCTGGTGTCAGCACCCGAAAGATAGCAGCAGCAGAGGGTGTAAGATACACAACTGTGTGAAGAATTTTACGGGAACAACAGTTTTACCCATATCACATTCAGAGAAGCTGATTTCCCCCCACGAGAAGTTTTTTGTACTTGGTTCCTTCAACACTTTTTCAACAGTGTGCTTACGATCTTCTTTTTCTATCCTCCGTGTTGTTTATGAGGCTGCCTTCACAAGAAATGGCGTGATCAATTTTCACAACACTAATCACTGGGCCGAAGAGAGTCCGCATGCCATCATCCAGTCAAGGCACCAACAACAATTTAGTATCAATGTATGGGCAGGACTTATTGCCGACAACTTAATCGGTCCTTATGTTTGGCCTTGAAAATTAACAGGAGAATCCTATTCCAATTTTTTAACGAATGATTTAAGCGATTTACTAGATAAAGTTCCTCTTAGTGTTCGACGTCGTATGTGGTTTATGCATGACGGTGCTCCGCCTCATTTTAGTCCAGTAGCCAGAGACTATTTGGATGACCATTTCCCTGATAAATGGATAGGCCGTGGAGGAACATTGTGTGGATTGCTCGCTCTCGGACTGAATCCACTTGATTTTTACCTGTGGGGTCATCTGAAATCCATCGTTTACGTGACACCCATTGACAACGTTGAAATGCTTCGCCAACGTGTAGAACAAGGATGCCAGAAAATCCGAACAATACCTGGAATGTTTGAACGCGTCAGGCAGTCTAAGACGAGGCGTGTTCAGGAGTGTATTCAAGCGCAAGGCGGTCATTTTGAGCACTTCCTTTAAAGGTAAGGCAGATACTTGCTGGAACACATAACGGGCTGTAACTCGGAAACAAAGCGACTTCGGGCATATGTTTATATAAACATTTTTAATTGCTTTCAGGTCCTGAATCCATCCTGAAAGTGCGTCCCACATGTTATGAAACACCCTGTATATACTATGTATATTATATATATACACATTAGTGGTGGACCGGATATCCGCATCCGCATCATTTTTAACATCCGCATCCGCACTTCTGACTGTTGATGTTATGCGGATATTACCTCTAATAAATTAAGCAATTTACAATTAAATTAGCTTATAATGCCCAGTCATGCACATTTCATGTAAAGTATTAATTATTAATGAACAAACAAATATATAAACCTCAAAATATAAATACCTGGTAACAGAAAATTCAATGAAACTTCTTTCGTTGAATTTTCTGTGGCTGAAACTCTTGAGAAAGTTATTATTCTTATCATAATGAAAACATTCATATTAATTTTAATTCTTATGCATTGCCTGCCATAATAATTTCACGAAATTTGAAAAATTATGTCATATATTCATAATTCTATATTATATTGATAGATTAACTAAATATCCGCATCCGCATCCGCGGATATTGAAATTAAAGATCCGCATCCGCAGATGTTGAAAAACTGACATCCAGTCCACCACTAAATTATACATATATATATATATATACACACGGTATATATTAGGGGGGGGGGGGGCGAAACATATAAAAAATCGAGTTTCTCCAATTCCACAGTATGCACGTAGTTGGAAATGATGATCTCAACATCTTGTTAAAAGAATGAGTATATGCGACCCCCCCTTACCCCTTCCATAGCATCCCCCCATTTTACTCTCTCCACAGATATAAACCCCAAATGTGACAATCATGCATTATATTAAGTCTTATTAAGTAGATTACATTAATTTGGATAGATTATTTAGATAGAGTTTTAGATAGATTGAATAGATTACATGATTAATTTAGATAGATTAGATGAATTATCATATATAAATTATTGTCACGTTTTTTAGTTTAGTTTCAAATTGTTATTTTTAGATTGTTTATGATTGAATGAGTTATGATTTAATTCCGAATGAGTTATGTTAAATTCAGATTGAATGATTCAATTGCTAGAATTTAACAATTAGTTTCTTGTTATTAATATTACTAGGCCTAAATAAGTGAAATCATGGCGACAAGAAGCAAAACGCACAATTCAACATTTGGTCACCCTGCAGAATTCCCACCTTCAATGACTCCTTCAAAGGCTGACGTATTTAGGCATTATTTATTGGTAAGAAAACGAGAACTGATTTCGAAAGGTTCTAGAACAGCAAAAGAATGTTACAGAATTGTCACTAAAGATGTGGAAGCCATTTGGGAGAAGTTTTCCTTTCCACATATAGGATTTGAAGGAATAGCTATAAAAGTTGAACGATTGATAGAATCTGCAGCAAAGCTAAATAAAGTACCATTAAAACAAAGAAACAACAGTTTTCAGCAGAAGGTGGAGACATTCGATGAAATGTTTGATATTTGCACTTGTACTTGTTACGATAAAAAAATCAGTCGAACGGATTGCAGATGTGATATTAGAGTTCCAATGATTGAGTGGGAGTCTTTTGCGGGGCAGAAACAAAGAAAAAACCAACTAGGACCAATCGTCTTCTTTAGTAAACTTGATGGTTTGATGCTGGGAAATGAGATAGTTAAGAAAAAGAGGGGCGTCGTTAGCATTGTGAAATAGGAGAAAAATGACATCGACATATCTTTTATATAGATGTGGTTTGTAATGAGTGGGGCAAAGGAGTAGCCAGTTATTTTCGTGATACACTCAAATTAACCTTCAATTTGTATTCACCAATAATAATAAGCACACCGGACAAAAAATTAGTCACCCCTAATAGCACCGATAGTAGGAAGTTCAAGGTCACACAGAGGGCGCTGATGTAGCATTGGTAAGTGACAAGTAGCGGTGACGTAGCACACAGGATCAGATCTGTTTCGTGAGGTGGTGAAGAACAAAGTGTGTGTTGGATATAGTCTGCAAAATGGGTCGTGAGGCAGACGTTACTCAGTGGCAAAAAGGAGCCATCGTGTTTGGCAGAGCCCACGGACACAAAATGTCTGAAGTAGCCCAATTTGTTGGTGTGTCAACGCGTACTGTCCAGCGAGTTTACAAAGAGTGGTGTAGTTCGCAATCAACTGACAATCGACGGCGTAACTGTGGCTGGAAAACAATTCTCGACAATAGGGGCCGCCGCCATGTTTCTCGTCTAGTAACTGCAAATCGTTTTCAAACCAGAGAACAATTGCTCCAAGAAACCAATGAGGTTCTCCATCGACCAATTTCCGAACGGACATTGCGTCGAGAACTGCATGCGATGGACATCTGGAGCAGGGTACCACGGAAGAGGCTGCTGTTAACAGCAAGTCACAAATTGGCACGTTATAAATGGGCTCAGAGGCACAAAAACTGGACTGCGGCAGATTGGAAACGTGTAATTTGGTCCGATGAGTCCCGTTTTTGTTTGTTCTCCAATGATGGGAGGCGACGAGTACATCGCAGGTCCAATGAAGCCTTTAATCCTGAATGCGTCGAAGGTGTTGTTCAGGCTGGAAACAGAAAGTGAAGCGCAGGAATAGACACCCACGGACTCTGGCGGAACTTCGGGACCGGCTGATGAACGAGTGGCAGCAAATCGATGTTCAGTACATGCACAACCTCGTAGAGTCTCTGCCTCGCCGGATTCGTGCGGTTATCAAGGGCCCCAGAGGCGCCGTCACACGTTATTAGGTACATTCTGAGAGGGGTGACTAATTTTTTGTCCGGTGTGCTTAGTATTAAATAGTAACTCAACCATAAAGAAAAAACCCAGCCCCTCGTTTCGTCCACCGTTTACTGTTTCAACTGTACTTGCTGCAAAGCAAGTTATATTGGCAGCACCATTCGCCAATATCAAACAAGAGTGGACGAACATCGCGGCATTTCCACTAGAACCTCACAACCTTTAACTAAACAATCGAAATCAGCAATAAGAGATCATTGCCACCTCCACAACCACCCACTGCTCCCCACCAATTTCAAAATTAGCAATTCAGCATACCAACCAACCGATCTCCGCATCCTCGAATCCCTATACATCCTTAGTACAAAACCAACCCTCAACGACTACAGTTCTGCCTTCAACTTAAACATAGCTAAATAATTCTTCTGAACCATTATTACGCCACCACTCTACGACTTCTAACATGGCCACTTCAACAGTCAACCATTCCCAAGCTTCATACAATTAGATTAAACCCCCCCTCGTACAATAACCCGGTAAGTTTTTATTTTCAATATTCGTTTCACCCGATAATATTTATTTATATATCTTACCGCTCTATATTTTATGTAATTTTTTCTTTCTTTTTTTAGTTTTAAATTATTATAATTTTAATTTTAAATTATTATCATTTTAATTTTAAATTATTATCATAAGACTCTAATATACTGTATAAAATCTTTTACTATATTTGTTCACTTTTATTTTTTATTTTTATTTCTTAGCACTGATGGTGGAAATTGAATTTCCGAAACGTCTAATTAATAAACATGTACCACCTTCTCGTCCTCTTATTCCTCACTATACATACATACATATATATATATATATATATATATATATATGGGTGGTCCACAAAATCGAAGTTGTTTATTTTTTTGGTGTTCAGTGTTTATTTAGTTTCTTTCCCCAAGAAAACGCTGCATACCAAGTTTTAGGTCATTATGACTTTGTTTAGGGTATGCACAAGCTGACTAAGGAAAGCTCACATTTGTTTGATCTCTTTCCCTATAGAATGACTTTTGTATTAGGAAAATGATACTCAAGTATTACATATCTCTAGGTAAATTATTATGTAAGTGATTAATTTATTAATTAGAGGCAAACCAAACACAAACAATGTTGATTGAAACAGGAAAACAACTCTCCCGTCCTCACGATTACAAGTTAGCCTTGCTTGCACTTGGAAACTGGCGTCGATGTGTAGCGACCACCTACAGCAGAGACGTGTTTGTCCATCATTCCAGTCTTGAAGTTTGCTTCATTGATCCGCTGCCAATTCTTTTGGAACCGTTGAAATAGGAGAACCTCCGGACCACTGGACGATCCATGAACTGTCTTTAAGACGTCTCTGAGAACGACCTCCAAGATATGGTGTCTGGAAGCAAGGTGGAGTAAATTTCTTCCCAGTCGCTGTTCAATCAGAGTGCAAGCTCCACCAATATGACCAGTATTGCTTGGAGTCGTATCAAAGCTCATGGCGACGACTCCGTCTTCAACCTTCCAATCCTTCAAGGCCTCAACCACGGCGTCTGCTTGCGCCATTCTTGTTCCACATGCGAGCTTTGGAACATCCAGGAGTTGGATGTTCTCCTCTGACGATGACGAAACAGCCTTTTCAGAGATCAGTACTGGGAGACGATCGATGTAGTCATTTTCTCTGAGGAGTGGAAGGGTTTCCCGTCCCATTGAACAACAATTCCAGTATTGGCGCCAGAAGATGACACAGCTTGTTTCACAGAAGTGATGTGGTCACTGCGATGTCGCATACGGGTTCTCCTGAATGTGGAGCGACTGATGGCCAGTTCATCAATGTTCCCTCCAAGGCTTTTCACAGTAGCTGCCACGATGTGAACTGCCTCACGATCGCTGGTGTTGGTTCTATCCAGGGCGGCAGCGAGACCAGGGGACATGGAGTTCTTAGGCCTCGTTTGAGGTGCAGGACGAGAAGCTGCATTTGATGGGCCAGGGACCTGAAAATCGGGATCCATTCCAACTCGAGGCATCTTCGGAAATGAACGAGGGCCTTCATCATCAGAAGAGGTGCTGGTTGACTCCAGCTGAACGGTCTCTTGCTCTTCACGCATCTGCTTCTCTGCTACTTCCTTTAGCTCTCTGGCCTTCTTCTTAAGATACTTCTGTTTCATTTCTTTCATAGCCAGGGCTTCGTCGACTCGTCCCATGTGAAACTTGCGTTCCCTCTCTTGGTCTTTCAAGAAGACTCGGTCTTCCTCTATCCGGATCAGTCTTTCCACATCATGATGTTTAATGTTGGAGAGCTTTTCAAGATTGTTTGAGAACTCTTGTTCCTTCTGTATGTGTGGCTTACTTTTCCTGTTGGAACCCTTTTTCAACTTCTCCCAAGTGGACAGGATTCCATTCAGGGTTCGTTTGATATTCCGCTCCTCTTGAGTAGGGATGCGGGCCATTCCCCAGATATTCATCGTTTCGTAGGAGTTGGCTCACTCATTTTCAGGAGATGAAAATAACGTTGGAGAACTTGCCTAAGAGTAGGCAGGCGGGACTCAGGAATGGCTTCGATGATGCCGCCAACCAAGTAGATAGTTGTTTTCTTACGCATTGCAGTTGCCATCATCACAACCTAGAAAGAGAAACCAAAAATTGACATTTTTTATTACTATGGAAATGTAGAAATAAGCAACTTCAAACATGTAGACTTTTAACCCTTTGAGTCCCGTTGGCCTCTTTTACGGCCATGCAGGCCGAGTACGAGCGAGTCCCAATGGCATCTTGGAAGGCCATAGTAGATTTTCTTAAAATAAAAGTTATTTTTTATTTTTTATTATTATTTATTGTTATTTATCTTTAGAGAAGTTTGTTTCCAAAGTTTGCCGAAGAAATGATAATGATATGAAAAATAAATATAAATATACATTTTAGTTCTGAAGCATGCACAATACAAAGTTTTGTACTCACCAAAAAAATCCATTTCTTTTTGAAGAAAAGATTTCATTTTTCTAAAATACTACTCCTTTTCATACATAAACTAAAAGTGTTCTTTTTCAGTACAAAAAAATAACTAATAGAGTTCCTTTTCAAAAAAATTAATTTCAGTGTGGTATTCAGCAAAGCAATTCAGGCAGAGTGGAACACGGCATTCCTTGCACCAAGTAGTTACTTTGGTCGTTTTTTTAGGACGCCTTTGCGAATTATAGCAGACATGGCAGCGTCTTTGCACGGATCTTTGCCCTGGATCCTTCTTTTCAATGACAATCAAATGGTGTCGAGATATATAATTTGCAGCCTTTACCCTATCTGGTGGGTTTGCATTGGGTCTACGGGGAGTAAGGTTTGTAGGATTGCCATGCTTTTCCAGTATAGCATGAATAATAGAGAGACTACATTCACGCACAGTCATCTTCTGGGCTGTCTTGAAGATGTATAGATGGTGTGCATTCAAGACAGAAATATCTATGAGGTGAAAAAATAACTTCTTATACCATTTTATTGTGCGTCGAAGACTATCGATTGCGTTTATCTGCACGTCACATTTGTCCACCAATCTCATGTTTGTATTGTAGTCAGACTATATCCGGTTTCTTGATAAATATAAGTAAGTTATAGCTAATTTTAACAGAAAATTGTAAAAGAAAACATGAAAATTATGGATAACTAATTTAAAATCCATAGACAGGTCAGGAAGTGGTTTTAAAAATTTGGGAAAAAACTGAATTTTCCCATTGTTTCCGGGCTGCTGCAATGGCATAGGAGAGGCCAACGCGACTCAAAGGGTTAAAGTCACACTTTAACATAAAACATGCACTAATATACATGAATTTTCAGCAAAAATTATTATCCAACATAAACCAAAAACAATAAGGCAACAGTAATATAGCAACTTTAAGCGTCATAGCAATTTATAACGCAATAGAAGATATAGCAATTTTCAGTATACACAGTTTTAACGTTACTCTTTAAGACTAAACTTGCACTAATGTACAGTGCTTACAAGAAGTCTCAAGCTTCTGTCTCGTCCCAAGCTAGTCTGTTAGGTATAAAATGGGCGGTCCTTATGGCAGCGGAGGTGTGTTCGGATTGGTGCACATAACTGCTCTAACACAATCAATGACGTCCATTATTACGTCACTTCTGCTACATTTTAGTGTTTAAAATACAAATGATTAAGAAGCAGAATGGAGCAAGTTTCGGGATGTTGGGATGGTTATGGAGCAATCCTAGTCATCATAATATTAGCTGGGCATTACATTATACCGTCTCAATATATACTGTAAAGTATACACTATAGAGAACGACTAATTCGGCAAATATCCCAAATCATGGCATGATACCTGTTATTTTGACGCAGGTCTAAATTATTTGCTCAAATGCAATTATTGATATTAAGTAATTGTTGGGAATTGTTGTCAATATTGTTGTTTGTGATATATGTCCTACGTGAAGAATCTAATGACCAAATTCCTCAGTGAACCTCTCACGCGCTCGCATTTCGAGGAAGTCACGGTCGTCTCACTAATAGATAGTTTATCCATTGTTTTAAGTGGTAACCTATTAAACGAACTATGTTAAACCTATTCCATCTTATGAAAGTCATTAGTCTAAAGCAGTGGTATTCGAACTTTTTCCTTGGCGTACCCCTTTAGTTTGTTTTTTTATTATGGCGTACCTCCTCCCCCTCAGTTTCCAAAATAAAAATGTTATTATACAATTTACACAGAATATGAAGCTATCAAACGATCTTTATTACGACCACCTAATTATTAGATGAATATATATATATATATATATATATATATATCATAGCATTTTAATTATACAATTTACATTTTACACAACTCAAGCAATTTACACAAATTTTAACTCAGGCAAATATTAGAATCTAATACAGTTAATTAGAAATCGTCTGAGCTTTTAAAATATATATTTTAAATACTTACAAGTAATTAATGCGATGGGTGGGACTGTTTGTCACTAGCAAGTTCTTCTATTCGCAGACGAACATTTGTGAGTGCCATTATGAGGCAAGCTTCTGGATGTAGGCGGTTTCTTTCTTTCGACTTGATAGCTGTCAGTGCCGAAAATCCCTTTTCACATAAATAGGTGGACGGGAATGGAAGTAGTTTGTTGATAGCAAATTCACTTAATTCTTTGTATTCAATATGGGCCAATTTCCAAAACTCGGAGACAGAAAAGTCATTGAATTTATGTTTAAGTGAGCTGTCAGCTGCCAATTCAATCAATTGTTCTTTTAAACGAACGGGAAGCTCCGCATTAGACACAGCAAGGTTCGAAAACGGATTCGTTATCCATTCACTTTGTGGGGAATCTCTATTAATACATGGAAAGTAATGCAAAAATGATTCACGAAGGCTCACTAAATGCTGCTTTATAATATTCATAACTGAGTCACGGACAAGAAACTCGTTTTCGTGACAGAATTCGCTGAATATTTGGAAAGGTGTGGTATTATTGTCTTCTATGCACTTTATCCAGTATAAAACTTTCCCAAAAAATCCCTTAACTTTTTCTTGTGCCTGCAATATAGTTTTGTCATACCCCTGAAGTTGAAGATTAAGTTCGTTTAATTTGGTGAATATATCTGCCAAATAACTCAGTTTACAAAGCCACTCCTCATTTTCTATAAATTTTAATAAGTCTGAATTTCGGCTGTTAAGTAAACTTCTCACTTCATTCCTAAGTTCAAAAAGTTGTGTTAATACCTTTCCTCGTGAGAGCCAGCGCACTTCAGTGTGCAAAAGCAACTGAGTATGATTTTTGCCCATCTCCTCACAAAGAATTTTAAAGAGGTGTGAATTCACTGCTCGAGACTTGATATAATTTACTATTTTTACAGCATCGTACGATTCGTACCAATTTGTACCAATATCGGGTAATTCAATAATAAATAATTTAAATAAAATATTAAAATATAAAAATATAAAATAATTAATATTAAATAATTTAATAATAACTTGTACCAATGTTGAGTTAAATTTATAATTAAATATTAATATTATAAATAAATGATTATAATATATATTTTCAAAAAAATTTAAATGATAGATGATAATTATAATTGTATAAATTCATTTTATAATTGATTAACCAACTTGCTTGTTTTCGCAGCAGAGCTTACGTACCCTCAGGAAACCCCTCGCGTACCCCGGTTTGACTACCACTGGTCTAAAGCAAGACTGGTGGACCGTGAATCAGAGAAATTTGCATTTGATTTGTTCATCGTAATTATTACGTAATATAGTATACTGTATATAGTAGTATATAAGAGTTTATTGGTAGCATATCATATGACAATTCCCATAAACATGTGATGACCTCGATGTTGCCAGTTTTTATTTTTTTCCTGAAACTATTACCTTCTCATAGTTTGTTTCAACAATGCATATATTATCATCTCCACGAGCGTAGACATTGCAAGAAAAGATTCTAACTAAGGATAAGTAAAGTTCTTTCATGGTCACAATATATACTTTTATAGATGTCAAACATAAAAATATAATAAAATTCTATATTAACATAAATATATACTCGATAGTCGATACACATTTACGTCATGGCTTTAACATCAGTATTTCGTATAGCTTCCTCCAGCATCAATAATTTCTTGCAATCGTTGCGGCATAGAAGAGGCCAGATTGTAGGGAATGTTTGGTGTTCGGCGTAAGCTCTCCCAACTATTCCTCGTGTGAGCTAAAAGTGCTTCAAATGTTCTTTCATTGCGTTGCTCCCATTCGTTAATCATTATTGCCCAAAGGTTTTCAATCGGATTCAAATCAGGAGAACGTGGTGGCAGAATTAGATTAATAATCTCTGGGTGATCTTCGTACCACGCTCTCACAACGTTACTCCTATGAATGGGACTGTTATCTTCCATTAAGTAAAATGGTTCCGGTGCTGGAACCAGATACGCACGAACACTGGGTAGCAGCACCTCTTCCAGTATCTGGCAATATTGCTGTCCACTAAAGCGTCCATCTACTTGAGTCAATTCTCCGACACCATAGCCAGACATCCAGCCCCACATACCGAGATTGATGTGACCACTACGTTTGGTCGGGAAAACATTTCGTTCTTCATAGCGTTTTCCGCGCTGCCTCCAACAATGCAGGGAACCATGACTATCTGTTGAAAATGTTTTTTCGTCACAGTACACAACTTTTCTCCAGAATTCTTCCTCCTGCGGCAAGTATTGCAAGGCAAATCCCATCCGCGCCTCTTTATGCTCAATCGCCAATGCAGGTTTTATAGCTGGACGGCGAGAAAAATACCCTGCCTCGTGAAGTCTGTTGTTCACTGTATTTGCGCTACAACGAAGGTTCAGGTGTCTGTAAATATGCGTCTGGAACAAACGGATGCTCTCTGGCATGAGTAACAATCGCAGCATCTTCCTCTTGAGATGTTGAACGCGGAGGACCAGACCTCGGCAAAGTAGCGATTGAGTTTTCTGCTTCATACCGATGAATCCACCGTTCCACAGTGCTTCGATAAACGTCTAGTCGTCTTGATATTTCTCTTATTGGCACACCATATTCATGCAATGTCACCATTGCTCCCCGCATTGCCTGGGTCGTCTCGTGGTGTACAGACGGCCTTTCCATCTTTGTGTAAATGGCTTATGTGAAGCGTGCTGGGACGATAAAGGAAATGAGGATACCATGCACCCCTTCTGAAATTGATTTCGGTTGTGAAGGGTACCAACCCTTCGAATGGTAATAATAATCAGCCAATTTCCTATTTTGTTGAACATATGCATAAAAAATTCGTCTTGAAAGCCAAGGATCCAAAGATTGTCAGCAATAGTTTATATCCCAACTGAATATAGTCAGCCATCAACAGTATAATCATATTTTATTTCCATAACTAGTCATGACTACTCTGTCATAGTAAATAACCTTATTATGACTTAGGTAGTAGTGTTAATTCTGAGTGGCGGCCTCTAGCCACATACGTTAAACCTATCAGTGCGTCTAAGACCAGACTCTTCTGTTTCTGTCAATTCATTGTTAGTTTAAGGTATTTTGCTCTTTGTCTTTCTAGGTCTAGGGCAGGGGTTCCCAAACTTTTACCACCAAGGACCCCTAAATATTAATATAGTTAATATAGTTATAGTTAATAGAGTTAATATACAGGGTGTCCCATAAGTCCGGCATCATAGGAAAAATAATAAAGAAAGGCAAAACAAAAGCTTTTATTTACAGAACGTGCTCAATATGTCCACCATTGTTTTCAATACACAAATTCAGACGTGATACCCAGTCAGCAAGCACACGGTGAATGATGTCAGGAGTAATGGTGTTACATGCCCCAATAATGCGCTGCCGCAAATGTTCAACACTCCTAATTTTCTCTGCGTATACCAGCGCTTTCAAGTGGCCCCAGAGATAAAAATGTATGAGTAGAATTATCTGGATTCGATATTCCTTGCTCACAGACATTATGGCCTGTAGAAAGAGAAAAATATGAATTATGGTTTGTGGAAATAGAAAAATATGAATTTCTCCTATGATGCCGGACTTATGGGACACCCTGTAGTTAATATAGTTCATATAGTTAATGTTACTATTTTTCCAAAAGCTTAGAGACCCCCTGGAAGCTTCCTACAGACCCCTGGGGGTCTGTACAGACCACTTTGGGAATCCCTGGTCTAGGGCATTAAAATAAATATTTGAGTTTGTGTTTAGCATTTCCTCCTCCCTTCGTAATTCCCCACCCAACCTCGTTTCCTTCGACATAGCAACGCTTACCTCCATCCTCATTCCACTTCCTTCATTAAACCTATTATCGCTTTTACTGTCCCTTCCTTCCATCCTTCAATGCCAGCGTTCTTAAACCTAGCACATAAATTATATAATATGGAATCTAACACCTTAGATCTCTACGCATTCATGTTAATCGAAGACGCCTGTGTCTTAGGGGAATCTAAGTGTTGAGAGTGGGCTTGAGGGGTAGTCTATAGATTATTACAGATGACCTTGAACGCTCCAACTATTTAAAAATGATTATTTATTACGCACATCATATGGCATAATACACACATGAATTTAAGTATCTCTTACACCGTTAGAGCAATTATAGGCACCAATCCGGACACTCCTCCGCCGCCATAGGGACCTCCCATTTTATACCTAACAGACTAGCCTGGGACGAGACAGAGGCGCGAGACTTCTTGTAAGCACTGTACATCTCTTTCCAGAAAAAAATTATTATTCAACATAAACCAAAAATAATAACGCAATAGTAATATAAAAATTTTAAGCGTCAATGCAATTTATGACGCTATAGAATATACATATATTCACCTTAATTAAATATTAATATTAATTCATTATTAATTAATTATTAATTAAATATTAATATTTAATTGTTAATTAAATATTAATATTTAATTATTAATTAAATATTAATATTTAATTATTAATTAAATATTAATATTTAATTATTAATTAAATATTAATATTTAATTATTAATTAAATATTAATTATTAATTAAATATTAATTAATTATTAATTAAATATTAATATTTAATTATTAATTAAATATTAATATTAATTATTAATTAAATATTAATATTTAATTATTAATTAAATATTCACCTGAATTATTAAAAAGCAAGCTAAGATAAATGATTCCCAGTTGATGCATGAACACTTAATACACCCTATCCGATTATTGCCGGGAGAGTAACTGAGGAAAGCCGTTATTATTTGAAATACGATGCCAAATCGTAGTGTTAAAAAATAAGAGTTGCCAACTGTAAACTTAATTAATTAGTTAATTACGTAATTTGGAATTAGAAACTGGGCGAATTGCGCAATTTTCTTTTTACATTCTGAGTTATGCCTGCTGTATAGGCCACGTCAGAACCAAGCATTACAGGGCATTAAAAATGGCAACCTTGTGCATACCCTAAATATTCATTAATTTAAAAAGAAATTCACGTGCGCTAGTTTCTCATCTAGTGGGTACGTTTGGGCTATGAGCACACAAAAATTTCGGAGAAAACAATTTCACCCACCCCCTTCTGTGGACCACTCTAATATATATAATTATTAAGTTTGGGTTCGTACATTATGAAACTTTCCTCGGGTAAAACCGCGACAGCGTTTAGCGACCATCTATACGGGTTCTGTGGTCCGCGAGTGCAAAGAAACCCTTACATCAGAGAAAGATGCATTCCCCCGTTCGCCGCAGGGGGACACGCCATTCAGCTCCGGACAAAGCTGTGGGTGTACTTGTCTGTACTTGTATGTAATTCAAGTTAGGCTAAATCTCCTGCTTTCTTTAACCGTCTCTTCGTTCTGATTTTTTTCAGATGTTTCGCATATGCATTAACAATAATCTTGACCCGGAAAATACAGTAACTAATTATAGTACAGGGTGGGGCACGGGAACCAAGTGTTTTTGGAATAATCAGGAAAATGATATTTATTTTTGTAAAGAAAATATATTGGTAGAACAACATTCGTAAGAACATAGCATTTCATGTCATAATAATCATGTACCGAAAATTATATCTGGCATATGATGTCCTTGGCCGTCGACGCATTGTTGAAGGCGTTTACGAAAATTGGCCTCCACTCTTCCCAGCAGGTCTCTGTTGATTTGGATGATTTGTTGACGGATCGCTTCCTTCAATGCATCTAATGTACGGGGCTTGTCCTCGTAGACACGTGACTTGAGGTACCCCCATAGAAAGAAGTCACATGTGGACAAGTCAGGGGACCGAGGGGGCCATGCAATGTCACCAAATCTCGAAATGAGATGGTTGGGAAACAGGGGGCGAAGAACAGCCATTGACGCTCTGGCGGTGTGTGGCGTGGCCCCATCTTGCTGAAACCACAAATGTCGACGAGCAATACGCCTTCTTCGTAACTCAGGGATGAAAAAGGTGTTCACCATCTCAATGTAACGCCCAGATGTTATGGTAACGGTAACCCCATTTTGTTCGAAGAAATAGGGACCGATGACGCCAAACTTTCCCACCGCGCACCAAACTGTAACCTTAGGGCTATGCAGCGGTTTTTCATGGAGTTGTCGCGGATTTTCAGCAGCCCAATACCGACAGTTTTGATTGTTGACGGCCCCATTAAGGTGGAAATGGGCTTCATCACTCATTACCACCATCATGTTTTCATTCTGCTCATAAAGTGCAAGCATTTCCTGTGCAAAATTCAGTCGTTGGGGGCAATCGTTTACATTCAATTCCTGCACCATCGCTAACTTGTATGGGTGAAAATGTAATTCTTCATGCAAAATCCGTCTAACAGTACGATTGCTGATTCCGAGTGCAGCTGAATGTCTCCGAGCAGAGCGGCCTGGGCTTTGCAACATCGCTTGTCTGACCCTTTCAACGTTCTCTGGAGTACGCACAGTGCGTTGCGGCCCCTTCGGTTTTGTTTTCATTATTGAGCCTCCTGTTCGAAGATTGTTAACCCAACGTAAGATTGTGTCACGAGCGGGAACAGAGTCATTTCGATGAATGTTGAATCTGCGGCGAAACGCACGCTGAACTGCTGTCACTGACTCGCCACTCCTAACAAAATGATCATACGCGAACATGCGGTGTTCTAACGTCCACTGCTCCATGATGGCACCTGAAAGATAAAGGTGAGTGTTAGTTAAAGTTAAATGCTATGAACCCAGGAATGGAATGCTACCTACCGCACGCCCCTCCCATTCCTAATGGCCGATTACTAGCTATTCAAAAAACACTTGATTCCCGTGCCCCACCCGTTATGTATGACATGCAAGGTGCAACATGAACTCACCTATTATACACATTAACTATCTGGCGATACTCACACTACGAAAGACAAGAAAAACTGAAGCAATGGGGGCAGCTGACGGAGTTGAGTGGGTAGAGGCGAACCGTTCACCAAGAAAGTAAACACGTTTATTCGTTCAATTATGTTTTCGCTACAGTCCACGCGTTCTATTAGGTGCACTAATTTAATCCACAACTCAGGAAGTAGGGTATTTTTAATTAATGACAATAAATGCAAAACGTAGCACAAACAAACCGATTTATATATGTAATAATTTACAACACTAGCACCTATCCTTTACACAACAGCGAGATTTCAGGGCTATGCCAAAAAGTAACAAAAAGTGAGCGACCTCTAAATATGCTCATATCTGCGTAATTTTTGGCATGCAGAGTTCTTTAGTCAAATGAAAGAGAAAAACCATGTGGAGCGATATATATCTGATATTTATTTTTACCTTATGTTTTTGGGCCACCCTCGTATCCATAAAGGTCCTATGTATTTTAAGAAAAAGCAACAAAATCGTAGGTAAATACTTTTATTTGTTTACTACACATGAAAACATATCAGATTTAGGTGTTAGCCTCAACAAGGGCACCATTAGTGTCTCTGCGCATCTTAAATCTGTCAGTTGCATGTCAGAAGACATTCACCAGCATCTGTGGAGTTAGTCTCTTCATGTTACAAAGTGCAGACATTTTATTAAATATTCATAGTTTGAATTGGAAACATGAATCGAATTTTAACTCTTTCTCATTAACTCTAAAAATAATTTAGAGTAAAATGAAAGGATCTTTTGAAATGTCACTTGAAAATGTGTAGAATATATTTCTACACTAAATGTAATTGTTTATTTCACTATTATATCAGCTATTATATTCATTTTACTGTGAAGAGAAGGTGACACCTGCAGTAAACATTTCACACGAAATGAGTAAATGTACAAATATGAAGAAATAATTCCCCGAAGTAACATTTCATCACTTTAAATGTTTAATATCTTTTGAAATATAGTTGTTTTCGAGGTGATTGAATACCGTTAGTGATGTTGCTGCATCGGTTTGAACTTTTTGGACGGCCATTACGCGGCCGATCATGAACACTTCCCGATTCTTTGAAGCGAGTGAACAGTTTTCCAACTGATGCCGGAATATCTATTGTCATCTATTGTCAATTTCTGTGCCATCGGTTCAACAACAAATTTGAAAAGAACAAAACACATATTAAAACACAAATTATTAAAATGTGCCTATGGTTCCTGACTTTTGCGTCACCATATATATATATATATATATATACTGTATATATATATATATGTATATATATATATATATATATATATATATATATATATATATATATATATATATATATATATATATATATATATATATAGGGTGAGTCAAAAGTCTCCATACAGAGGCAAAATGGTCACTTTATTATGCAATCACTTGTAAGTCACAAAATATGCTCTATGTGGGCACCATTACACTGAATGCACATACGGATGCGTTCCTCCCAGTCATAGCAAACGCGCGTTAACACGTCTGGTGTTATGCGTGCACACGCATCACGAATGCGTTCCTTTAGGTGGTCCGTGTTTTTTATTTTCACCTGGTACACCATGGCCTTCAAGTGCCCCACAAGTAAAAATCAAGGGGGGTTAGGTCTGGGGACCTCGGAGGCCACTCCACGGGACCACGGCGGCCAATCCAGTGACCCGGAAACTGCTGATCCAGCCACTGGCACACGCAGATACCGTAATGGGGCGGCGACCCGTCTTGCTGAAAGTACGCTGGAAATCCTCCGTCCTCGTTCAGCAGGGACGGCATGACTGTGTCTTGCAGCATGTTTAGATACATTTCGGCATTCAGATTGGTGTCAATGAAAAAAGGGCCAACAATTGTGTTGCCCCATATCCCGCACCACACCATCACTTTTCCAGCGCCTTGCGTCTTTGAGGGACTCATCCAGTGCGGGTTGTCATCACTCCAATAACGTACGTTTTGATGATTAACCTCTCCATGAACATAAAAGTTGGCTTCATCTGAAAATAGGATGACAGCCGAGAACTCCGTGTCTTCGTCCACTTTTGTTCTTGCCCATTCACAGAATTCCAGCCGCCTGTCCGGGTCGTCTTCGCTAAGATACTGCAACATTTGCATTTTGTATGGATGCCATCTGTGCTCTTTCATAATGCGGACGATACTCCTTTGGCTGACACCGCATTCTGCAGACATCCGTCGAGTGCTTTTTTGGGGACTCTTTGCGAACGTTGCCAGCACCATGGTCGCTGTGCCTTCATCGGTGGCTGTTCGTGGACGGCCACTTCTCGGTTGGTCTGCAAAACTTCCAGTCTTCTTGAACTTCTCAATGAGTTTGGCAACGGTGTCGTGTGTGATGTGCGTGCCGGGGGTGTGTCTCCTGTTAAAATCCTCGGCAACCTTGCGACAGCTTCCTGATCCTGCCAGAAGAATGAGCTCTATACGCTCTTCTTGGGACAAAGGCATCTCAGCACATCACCTGCAAAAAAATAAAAAATAAATAAGCATGTATTTATCATAACCATTTTGCCTATGTATGAAGACTTTTGACTCACCCTGTATATATATATATATATATATATATATATATATATATATATATATAACTACTTCACCAGGCCAACTCGAGAGGAGGGGCGACAAACTTGACCTTCGCGAAATGAGGAATCATCGCGCGGAACCTTTGCAAGGTTGTACGGTAAGTATATGTATATATATATATATATATATTTAGGATAAAAACGAAGACGTAGAGCAAGAAAGTCATTATATTTGGCTGCAGCCGACGTTTCGGGCAACTCTACCCATTTTCAAGGCCTAATAAAATAAAAAGCTAAAATTAATGCATGACAAAAAAAAAAACACAGAATAAAACCACTTAAAGAATAAAAATTAAAAAGCGTAAAACAAGCATAAGCCAAAAACAAAAATTAAAAATTATATACATGACAAATAACACATGATAAAAGTAAAACTTTAAAACTAAAAACATTCAAACAAATTAGTTAAAAACTTCACTAATAAAAAGTTAAATGAAAAAACGCAAACGTGCACGAAACATACCATGCTCACTTGACATCCTCAAACAACTGAGGCGAAAAGGAGACAGGGTCAAGGGGAAAACAAAAAAATTTAGTTGGTAGGCATTCTAATTAATATAAAGGGGGTAACAGCTAGAATCAATATTTAAGCTGGAGTTCAGAAATTTAATGCACAAAGATTCATAAATACGGAGAGAGGACGGACATTTTAATGATTTAAGAATTTTAAAGTTATTAACGGAAATATCAACTTTACACTTAACAGAATGATTTCTAATGGCAGACTGTTCCTTTTTAGATAAAACTTTCCCTGTCCTATGGCTAGGAAACAGGGAAAGTTTTATCTAAAAAGGAACAGTCTGCCATTAGAAATCATTCTGTTAAGTGTAAAGTTGATATTTCCGTTAATAACTTTAAAATTCTTAAATCATTAAAATGTCCGTCCTCTCTCCGTATTTATGAATCTTTGTGCATTAAATTTCTGAACTCCAGCTTAAATATTGATTCTAGCTGTTACCCCCTTTATATTAATTAGAATGCCTACCAACTAAATTTTTTTGTTTTCCCCTTGACCCTGTCTCCTTTTCGCCTCAGTTGTTTGAGGATGTCAAGTGAGCATGGTATGTTTCGTGCACTTTTGCGTTTTTTCATTTAACTTTTTATTAGTGAAGTTTTTAACTAATTTGTTTGAATGTTTTTAGTTTTAAAGTTTTACTTTTATCATGTGTTATTTGTCATGTATATAATTTTTAATTTTTGTTTTTGGCTTATGCTTGTTTTACGCTTTTTAATTTTTATTCTTTAAGTGGTTTTATTCTGTTTTTTTTTTTTTTGTCATGCATTAATTTTAGCTTTTTATTTTATTAGGCCTTGAAAATGGGTAGAGTTGCCCGAAACGTCGGCTGCAGCCAAATATAATGACTTTCTTGCTCTACGTCTTCGTTTTTATCCTAAATATAAAATTACGTCTCCTTAGGAGGGATCCTATTTCATATGTATATATATATATATATATATATATATATTATTAGGGTGGCTGTATAAACATAATCTTCAAAATGTTAAGTACGGAACCCATAATATTGTTCTTATTCCCTAAAAAACTCAGAATACCAATTTATAGACAAATCGGAAATGTTTTAGAGGTGCCGTAAGAGCCCAGAAGATTTTAGCTTAGTTCTTTTTTAGCTCAGTTCCAGGTCCCCCTCACCCACAAGGGAGAGTAGCATCCTCCCAATGGAGGGGGTTTCGTTCGTGCTAACAACTCATTGTCACCTGGTTGAACTTTGGATACCTTCAACTAATGTTCTCTTTCTTGCATCTGGGAATGTTTTACGATGTTCCTCAACGACCTGAAGCAAAAACTGTGTCCGTTCCTCGTTTCTCGTTACAGAGGTGTTAAAGTTCTTTATCAGTGCTACTCCTCTTTCTGCTATATCATTGACAACCTTCATGCTTTTAAGAATCTTAGAAGCGTTTTGATAATCTGGAATCTGTTCCCATTGAGCTGGATCTACAGAAGTTAGAAATTCATCTTCCAACCCTAAAATTGAGAACAGTTGTCGAGAGTTTGCTGTGACAAATGATGACAGATCTTTTCCTTCAGCAATCGTTGGACATTTATCTCTTTCATTTTGTAGAGCTGCGACCATCAATCTCTTCATTTCTAAAGGTACACGATCATCAAAGAAAGAGAGACCAATCAGACGTTCACTTAAATACCACAAATGATTACCGAATGCCTTGCCTGCAGATTTGGAGACGACAGTGTCTGGGTAAGTTTTTAATTGCTGAAGGTGCTCAAGGTCATTTGCAGGAACTAAAGTTGCTTGGGGACATTAGAACCATGCTTTTACGTAGATAGATAGATAGATAGAATAACCTTTATTAATAATAATAAAATAAATAAATTTTTTTCAATTTACAATGACATGAATAATTGTGAAGCTCGACTATTTATTTTATTTAATTTTGCCCTTAAGCTTTAGGCTTTACTTGGCTCTTATTAAAAATAAGCAGCTAGTTGTTATAAATTAATAATAATAAATAAATAAATAAATAAATAAGTATTATTAATAGTTAAAACATGTATTACAATATTAAACAATATTAATGGACAATATTAAACAATATTAGTGGACATTAATCCTAGATTTTTGTTAGTATGCCATTATTAATCGGGATTTCAACTTGGTTTTAAACAAATGTACATTCACAATATTTTTTATATCGGCATGCAAGTCATTCCATAGTTTCAATCCAATGAAAATGGGTAGTGTTTGAGATGAAGACAATCTAAATTGAGGCATAACAAGCTTTGATCTATTTCTGGTCTGATACGAGTGGATTTCTTGATGAGTTACAAAATATCTATTTACCCATTGCAAATTAATGATTTTGTTCTTACACTTGTAAATAAAAATAAAATGTGCCAGTTTGGTTATATCGTTGAGCTTTAGTAGGTTTAGCTCTTTAAATAATGCACTAGAGTGATCAAGGAAATCAGCATAAGATAATAACCTTAGTGCCCGTTTTTGGATGACAAAGATACCATTTAATGCGTTGTTAGCGGAGTTTCCCCAAACAAGGGTGCAGTATGTTATATAAGGAAGAACAAGAGTATGATAAAGAGTCAATAAAACTCGTTTAGGGACTACATTTCTAAGTTTAAACATTATAGCAACGCTCCTTGAAATCTTTTTCGCGATATAATTTACATGATCACTCCATTGCAAATTCTTTTCTAGCATCACACCAAGAAATTTTGTTAGAGTAGACTCCTTTATGGCGATTTCATTAGCATTAAGTTCATCAAGATATACATTTTTTATTAGTAAAATCATGAAATTTGTTTTACTGGTATTTAGGAAGAGTTTATTGGTGGTCAACCATTTCATTACACTGATGAATTCTGAATGAAATATATTCTTAGCTGAATTAACATCTTTGCAAGAAAAAGAGACAGTTGTATCATCTGCAAACATTATGAAGTTCAGTATATCAGATGAACGTGGAAGGTCATTTATATATAATAAAAATAACAGTGGACCCAGAACTGAGTCCTGTGGCACACCATGTTTTACAAGCGCTTCAATTGAGCAAACCTTATTTACTGATACAAAATGATATCTATTGGACAAATAACTTAAACCAATCACTGATTGCTCCTCTAAAGCCGTAACAATACAATTTGTTAAGTAGAATATTATGGTCTATTACATCAAACGCCTTACTCAAATCCATAAATATTGATATCATTATTTCTTTGTTCTCCTTAGCAATATTTACATTTTCCATAAGATTTAAAATAGCCATTTCCGTTGTTTTATTTTTACGGAAGCCTTATTGATGTGGAGATAATAAATTGTAGGATTCTAAATATCGCTGCATTCTACTTTTTACAATTTTTTCAAAAACTTTGCTGAACACACAAAATGAACACACCGGCCTGTAATTTGTTGCTAGTGTAGGATCACCCCCTTTAAAAAGGGGTGTTATACAACCAGTTTTTAGCATTGATGAGAATATTCCTTTGGAAATACTTTGATTGATAACACCGGTCTGCATGAAAATCGATTTCTTTATTTTGAGTTGTGATTCTGAAGCAGTTCACTGCACTAAATTAAAAAGTGCTACCAGTTTTTTTCTATCACCCACAGTTTTAGTTATTAGCAAAACAATTTTGGGGCGTTTTGTAATTTTTTACCTTTTTTATCTTTAATTAATTTCGTTTTTTCATATTTTTCAGATAGATAATTCTAACATTACGTCTTTAAAATTTTAATAATGGCTTCTAGAGGATGTACCCATAGTCCAGACATATTTTGTTATATTTGTGGTCGGTATGTTGTTGTAAAACAAAGGACAAATGTAACGACCTTCATTAAGAGAGCTTATCATGCTTATTTTGGAATTAAATTAGGAGATCAAGACAAAAGTTGGGCTCCACACAACGTTTGTCTTACGTGTGTTGCGGCACTAAGGAATTGGAGCAAAGGTAAAAAGAAAAGTTTGCCATTTGGGATCCCTATGGTATGGCGCGAGCCTAGAAACCATACCGACGACTGCTACTTCTGTTCTTGCAATGTTAAAGGTTATAATGCAAAGAATAAAGAGAGCTTTCAATACCCAAGTCTTCCATCTGCAATAAGGCCGGTACCCCATGGTCCAGAAGTTCCTATTCCCCGCCCACCCGAGAGTCTGGATCAATACAATTCAGATTCTGATTCAGCTCCAAATCCAGATAATGATGATGTTTATGAACAGCCGACAGCTGACCGAGATCCTCCTAAACCATTAACTCAAGCCGAACTAAATGACTTAGTCAGGGATTTGAATCTGCCTAAGGACTCTGCAGAACTTTTGGTGTCTAGATTGAAGGAGAACAATTTATTGGCATCCGACACATACTTTGCTTAGTACAGAAATCGTGAGAAAGACTTCGTGCCTTTTTTCGAAGAAGATGGTCCCTTGGTATTTTGCAAGGACATCACAGGATTAGTGTGCAAGCTAGGCATCGAATATCAAACCAGTGACTGGAGGTTGTTTATAGATTCCTCTAAAACCAGTCTAAAAGGAGTGTTACTGCACAACGGTAACAAATATGCATCAATCCCAGTGGCCCATTCTACTCATTTAAAAGAGACCTATGATAACATGAAACTGCTTCTGCAAAAAATTCAGTGTCAAAATCACAGATGGATATTGTGTGGGGATCTCAAAGTCCTTTGCATGTTACTTGGGCAGCAATCAGGATACACTAAGATGCCATGTTTCATCTGCGAATGGGATAGTCGAGCACGTGACCAGCACTGGAAGAGGAAAACTTGGCCTCCTAGAGAGAATCTTACCCCAGGATCAAAGAACATTTTACATGAACATCTAGTTGAACCAAATAAAATCCTCCTACCACCCTCGCACATTAAGTTAGGCTTCATGAAGCAGTATGTCAAAGCATTGAATACAGAAGGTGAGTGTTTCAAGTACATTTGTTCAAAATATCCAAAGATTAGCTACGAGAAAATAAAGGAAGGTGTTTTTATAGGTCCTCAGATTAGAAAGTTATTGACAGACGATCATTTCCTGAACACAATGACCACTAAAGAAAAAGAAGCATGGCTTGGTTTCAAAGATGTTGTTGAAAACTTCTTGGGAAACTACAAAAGGCAAAATTATGAAAGACTGGTGGAAAATATGCTTAAAAAGTTTTGCGCCTTAGGCTGCAACATGAGCCTGAAAGTTCACTTCTTATTTTCGCATCTTGACCGTTTTCCCAAAAATCTCGGAGATGTCAGTGAGGAGCAAGGGGAACGATTTCACCAGGACATCAAAACCATGGAAAGAAGATATCAAGGAAGATGGCATACAAATATGATGGCGGATTACTGCTGGTGTCTGCAACGAGATCAGCCTAACGCACAGCATAAGAAAACATCAAAGAAGCACCGGTTTAGTCGTCATTAGTCAGTTCTACCTTCGTAGTCTTAAGTCTTTGGAATAAGTCCTGAAATGTTTGCAAGTAAAGAAGGTAAATATATTTTGTTTCTTTCAGTTATTTTTTTATTCTTTCATAAACAAGCAATATGCTTGTCCAAGAGCTAGGAGCTATTTAATTCTGCTTTAATTAGGTTTTACTCTATCACCTAAAGATTTCGTGCTACAAGGGGTGTTGTAATACCTCATCTGTCCCCAAATGTTAACCACCCATTGATGGGAGGGGAGAGAGTATTTTGCTGGGAACGGGACTGGTTGTTATATATATTTACCCTACATTATTATGTAAGCGTTACTGTAGTCTATAACAACAAAATTTATGGTTTAGCATTTGCAATCCAATGTTGGTCTCGATAAGATGGTTCATATTTGGGGATAAATGGGGGATTTATGACACACCCTGTAGTAAGAAAACCATACGTGATAGGGAAAAACTAATTATATTTTTGAGATCAGCGCACTCAAATTATATAGAATCACTAACTAGTTTGTAGAAATCGATCGACAAGTTTTCAAATGTGTTCTGGTGTAATTTTAGCCAAAGTTACAGATGTCTTATCTTTAACAAGTTTCAATATAGGTACAGGAATGTTATGAATGTTATTTTTTGTATTTTTTAATTTACCAATAATATTCTGGACCTCAGTAGAGGTAGCAGGAACAAAAGAAAATGAATTTAGTGGGCTGGGTGGCATATATTCTAGAGGTGAGTGATCATTATTTATTAATTGTGAGCGAAGCTTATC
This sequence comes from Bathynomus jamesi, assembly GCA_023014485.1. Taxonomy (NCBI): domain Eukaryota; kingdom Metazoa; phylum Arthropoda; class Malacostraca; order Isopoda; family Cirolanidae; genus Bathynomus; species Bathynomus jamesi. Next base: position 25,279 of record JAJOZX010002469.1, on the reverse strand, counting down.
CGCTATTGAAGTGAAATGTGCATTTAAAGAGTCTGCAATAGCAGTACCATCAGTAATTTCTTTATTATGAACATTTAATTTCTCTATTGAATTTTTCTTAATTTGTTTTCCGAGAAGATTGTTTATGGTTGTCCAAGTGTTTTTCATGTCTCCTTTATGTTTGGAAAATTGATTGTTATAATAGTTATATTTTGCAATTTTGATTATTTTAGTTAATTTGTTTCTGTATTCAGTATATTGTATTTTAGGTATTTTGCTCTGCAATTGCAATTTGAATAATTTATCTCTGTTCTTTATTGAAGTGATAATTCCTGGAGTGATCCATGGATTTGCGATACTTTTGGGCGAAACTGTTTTTCTCCTTAAAGGAAAGCAAATATTAAGAATATGAAATAAGGTGTCATAGAAGAACTGAAACATATGATCTGGGTCATTTAAAGGTTCGTCACAGTCAAGTCGAGTATTTTCTACAGCTCCAATAAATTTTTTTGTTAACCTCTAAGAATATTCTGTAATCAGTAGTTCTTTTGTCCGCAACCTGAACAATGTTATTGAATATAGCGTAAGTAGGAAAATGATCACTGATGTTAGTGGTTATAATTCCAGAATTTACGAGGGCATTGCTATTTACAAATATATTATCAATCGTAGATTCTGTTATTCGATTGCCATAGCTGCAGACTCGAGTGGGTTTGGTAATAGAATGACTAAGATAGAAAGAATTCATTAAGTTTAAAAATTTATGAGAGATTGCTTCAGATTACAAATTGATGTTGAAGTCTCCCGCAACTATGGCATTCGACTTATGAAAGTTGCATAACATGTTATCTAAGTGAATTAAAAAGCTATTGATATTATTATTAGGTGGTATATATATTGCATGGAGAGAATATACATTACTTTTGTCTTTTATATTCACAATCAGGTTTTCATTGTCACTATTACATAGAGAAAATACTTCGTTAGAGTCGTAAGTTTGATGCACATACATTGAGATACCCCCACCAATCTGACCATCTCTTACAGTATCTCTATATTATATAGGTTTTTAATACTACTATTTAACCAGGTTTCCGTGAGAATTATAACACTAAATTTGACCGTAGAAGTTTTCAAAAGGGCCAATAAGTAGTTATAGTTCCTAGGTAAGCTTCGAATGTTTAGATTTAGCACTGAAAAATTTTTAGAAATATCTTTTTGTAATACAAAGGCATTAAACTCGTCTATCGATGAGACCATGCAATTGCCTACACCAGATTCCTGTTGTAGATTCTCTAAACTGGATACAGAATTTTTTGGTAATGAATTGAAATGATTAATATCGGCACATATACTATGAAAGTCTTTATCGATGAAAGCCATTTAACACTAGTTCTCAAACAATTTCACTAAATACAGAATACGGGAATTGAATCTTCTTAAAGATGATATTTCTCTTGATGTTAGACGAACCTGTGAACGGAGGAGATAAATCTTTATAGAATAAATTACGTTTGCTAGCCAACGTGCACGATGTACAGCACCTGGTTGCATCAGTCTTCTTCCTCGTGGGGGTACTTCTCCCAGAAACAACAATGTTAATTCTAAGGTTTCTCGGTAATCATCTCTTGGTTGACGTTCTTCTAGGTTAGTTTTACAGAATTTAATTATTTCCTTCCATTCAGATATGTCTAAGGTCACTTTATCACCAATCACTGGTTCAAGCTTACTCTTATCAGTGTTACTCCATTCTAGCTATAATCGCTTAAATAAAGCAATATCAGGTCCTGATGAGGGACCAAAAAGGACGCCAAATACATTTTCAACTATAATGTAATGGATATGATGACGACAGGCTAGGTGCAGAAGATTTTTGTCCAACATTTGTTCAATCAGGATGCAGGCACCGTTTGTTGTGACAGCACTGCACTTGCTCCGTGGTATATTTGCACCTCTCATGATTTCGTCTATCTTAGAGAAAATAGCTTCACCTGTTTTTCAACTCCGACTGGCAGGCAAAAGAAATAATGCTCTACAATTTTTTTTAGCTTTTGGTCTGGGAAACGGCAATATGCAATGAGTTGGGCAGCGTTCTTTATATTTGTTGATTCATCAAATTGTAGAGCGAAAAATGGTGCTTCCAACAGTTTTTCTATCAGTTTCTGCTTCAAATCTTCGTCGATCATAGTAGATTGTATTTTCATTGTGTCGTTGGAGAGAGGAATTTGCACAACCTTATCAACTGCCGGTTTTCCGCCATGTACGAGATCGGCGACGATCTTCAAACACGGCTTGATCACGTTCTCAGCATCCGTGTAAGGTTTTTTCGACTTCATGAGGGCATGAGATATTTGTAGAAATCCCAGAAGAAATGGTTTTCCAGTGTCTTTTTTTACTTACACAAGTGCTCGTGGGTGCTTTTGAAGAATTTTGTCGACTTGTTTTGATGAATGCTATGCTTTGTTCTTAAATGAGTCTGTAATTTTGAAGGAGCAAGGCAATGTTTGCTATACATGACACTGCAAAACATGCACTGTGCTGAAGGAGTCAAACTTATCAGCTCCTCTTTGGGAAGAAAGAAGCCATACCTGATATAATCTTCACTCCATCGTCTTTCCTTGGGTTTCGGGAAGAGGTTACTTTGATCTTTCCATTTTCTCTTCAAAATAGGTTTTTCCTTGCCGGAATCATCATCCGGGTCCTCAGTGGTATCAGTCCGAGCTTCAGCTTCTAACTCTTCGTCCTCAGCTTCATCATTTTTCTTTTCAGATAACTTATTTCTTTCTGCATACACTTCCTCTTGAGCTGTTTTCTTTAAATATTTCAGCAAAGACTGTACTTTAATCTGCAAACAAAAACAGAAAAACAATGAATAGCAAGCAGTAGGGAGATTGTCATTTTTATAACTCTATCAAACTTACAATCGCATTGGTGACATTCAAATTCAGCGATTCAAAAGTTAGGTTAGCTTATATTAGGTTAAAAATTACTTTTATATATTTTATTTCACCATTTATAAATAATTTATTAAATAACATAGAATTGATTTGTTATAATGTTATAATGTTTCAGACCAACAAAGACCCTAGGATCCACTCATGGCTGGTCTACCTAACTGTGTTCGTAATTGTGTATGTCCTCCGTGGTGGCGGAAGGGACCTACAATTTTACGTGGGTTCCGAACCACAAGAACATAAGAAATTTATGTAACAACTTCCTGTACAATGTGTACATTGGCAACGACCAATTTAGCAAAACTAATTAATTATCGACTTAAAACTAAAGATAGAATCTCTGGATCCAGAGGATCACGTCATAATAGACTACTATCCACAAATATGTTACACTCTATATCTATTTATAACCGACATGCAAATATATCAGATCCAGAGAATCCAGTCAATTTCATTACGGTATCCATCAGTACTAGTACCTTGTCACGAAAAATAAGTCACGGTCCATATCGATTGTGGACCAAGTCAGAATTTACAACCATATACATTACAATATATACACTTACGAGGAAAAGTGTAGGTGCGGCTGTAAAGACTGTACAGTAATGTAGAAATGTGTGTGCACCCATCTTGGGTCTCCCATTTAAAGGTGTTTGTGGGGCAAGTGAAGATCATGAGTTTTTCAATACCTCACAGTACTATGGGGGGCACCGCTCAGCAGAGGAATCTCTTTAAATGGGGTGTGTAAGGACAGAGAGTATCCCCTAACCCAAGACGCTGCCTCCCTATATCCCACAACACTTGTGTTGAGCTGTGGGATCTATCCCCACAAGCCTTAATTTTACTACCTTAAACTATACCCAATCTATCAACATATGCGTCTAATCGATTTTTAAACATGTTTATAGACATGCTACTAATTACTTCTACCGGCAAACTATTCCAGCTATTTACTATTCTATGCGTAAAAAAGTTTTTGGCAACTGCTGTCTCGAACCTTTTACTTGTCAACTTACACCCGTTATTTCTAGTCCTATTATATTGAGATATTTCGAAAAAGCTATCTCTATCTACGTTATCGAACCCATTCATAATTTTGAGAACCTAGATTAGATCACCCCTTAACCTCCTAGTCTCGAGTGTTGTCAATTTTAACTCCTTAAGCCTATCCTCGTACGACTTTGACCTAAGCGACGGAATCATCTTAGTTGCTCGTCTTTGAACTCTTTCGATTTTGTCTATATCTTTGCGCATATGCGGATTCCAAAATTGGACCGCGTACTCCAAATGGGGTCTAACTAATGATTTATAAAGTGGAAGTATAATATCGCGCGATTTGTACTCAAAATTTCGAGCTATAAAACCTAACACTTTGTTCGCTTTATTGACCGCTGCTGTACTTTGTTTCGCTACTTTTAAATCACTAGTGACTATAACTCCTAAATCTTTTTCCTGCTCTACGCTTGTTAAATCTTTCCCCGACATACTATACGCAAAATTACCGTTACGCGAACCTATATGCAAAATTTTGCACTTATCCACGTTAAATCTCATTTGCCATGTGACTGACCAATCAACGATTTTATTCAGATCTTCCTGAATTTTACCTCTATCTTCGTCATTAATCGCCCTACCACCCAGCTTCGTGTCATCCGCAAACTTTGAAACTGTACTGACTAGGCCGACATCTAAATCGTTAATATATATAAGAAAAAGCAAGGGGCCCAATAGAGAACCCTGAGGAACGCCACTCGCTACATTAGCCCAACACGACTCCGCTCCATCAACGACCACCCTCTGTTTCCTACCTCGCAACCACTCTTCTAGCCAATTTATTACTACACCCCTGATTCCATGAGCCTTAGTTTTTTCAATGAGTCTTTTGTGCGGCACGGTGTCAAACGCTTTTTGAAAATCTAAATACACTACATCAACCGCCCGATGTCTATCGTAAACGTCAACCACGCTTTGGAAAAATTCTAAAAGATTAGTTAAGCAAGATTTGTTTCGCCTAAATCCGTGCTGCGTATTTCTAACTAGCTTATGGAATTCTAAGTGTTCGACTATACGATCCCTAATTATTGATTCCAGTAGCTTACCTACAACAGACGTTAAACTGATTGGCCTATAATTTCCCGCCGCACCTTTATCGTCTTTCTTAAAGATAGGTGTTACGTTTGCTAACTTGAAATTATCTGGTACGCACCCCTCAGAAATAGACGCATTAAAAATCTTTGTTTGCGGCACAACAATGCTATCTTTTAATTCTTTTAGTTGTATGGGATATATGGAATCCGGACCCGGTGATTTACGCGTTTTCTATTTATAACATGTCAGGTGGCCTCACTATAGTCACTACAGTCATTGTAAGAATATGTTGTAAGTTTGATAGTAACCCCCAAGCAGTACCTCATAAAAATTTAAATTTTCTATAGTAGAATTGTTACACCTAATTATGCATCCTTTGTGTTTTATATGTGAAAAACTCAGCACTTATTACATGCATGAGCCAAGCAGTCAACAGTACTTAATTTGTTTTCTTAGATAACATTTTTATAAGTGCTCAACTCAACTTATGAAGCAAAAATATGCCAAAAAACCCTAACCTCTCAGATTAGATTAAGGATAAAATTGTAATGCAAATATAATGAGATAAATAATTATATATAATACTGTGAAAAATATATTTTTACAATGATTTGGAGAAATTCCAATTTAGTTAATCTGCACTATAATCTGTGCCCCCATTATAATACGCTACTGAGCATAACATAACTTAACACTATCACAAATTACAAGGTCTCTTTTATAATTAGATAAAATTTAATAACTCACTATCACTGGCAATAAGCAAGTCTGCACAGCTGCCAACTAGTCTATATTTACCCAGTCAGGCAGTTACCAGTTTCAAACCTGAGCAAAAATTATAATAATTCAGTCCAGTTTAGCTCATTCACCCTTATTACTTCATTCACCCCTAAGATTCCAATCACCCTAGCAAAATTTTTATTCACCATTGGGTGAACCATTCACCACTTTAAGAAGCACTGGTCTAGAGCTTGCGCTAATTCGGGAGTCATTATGTTTTGAGGTCTTGCTTTCTTCAAGTGTGGTTGGGTGTCACCCTGAGAAAAACTTTTTAATTTTTGAGATGTACTATTTTCCGAATGGATCGACTCGTTGTGACAACTGGTACTTGAATCTATTGTTGCAACTTTGCTTAGTTGTTGTATTTCTTTTTCATGTTTTCTCTTGCGGCTAATAAAATTTTGTTCTCTACTGCCTTAAAAAATTTAATTCTTATTTTCTCACCTTGATTGTTGTCACTTTATCAATGCCAGCTATGTTACTTTTCCTTCCACTGCGCTGAGCAATAAGAAATTGCAGCTTGCTCCTTGCCAGTTTTTCAGATGCCAAAAGTCACAAGAAGTAGTTACATATATTGATATTACAGTATATCATAAATACAACTATATATCTGAAAACATGAATATTTCATATAAACATTTCAATAATAATTTCTGCAAATTTTGCAAAGAAATAAAGGGGTATTTTACTATTGATTAAAAGTACTATGGGCATTCAATATATTTTGCACCACCCTTTTTTCTTAGCTAAATAATAGGCCATGGGGATGAAATGTCTTTCATATAAAAAACATCTACACACCAAAACAAAGCTTCTTCACAATGGCTTGTTATACATAATACTATAAAAAAATATTTTTACATGAATACTTTTAAAGAAGTGCACATAAACCAGCATTATCATATTGAAAAGTCTGAATCTCTCAAACATTTGGACCTTATAGTAGTAAATACAATTTTTTCCAAAATCATCCAATTTTACATTTTACTTACCTTATAGGCAATCTTTATTACTCCAAATCTGATGATTTATTATCATTGACTGAATCAGTTTGATATATATAAAACCTTAAATAATATATCTATTTTTTGATTCGCTTCATTAATATCTTTGGCCTACTAATATATCATTTCTGCCTCAGTTTATGCTTTATTTAATTATAAACTTTTTTAAATGCTTTGTCAAATATCTGGAAAGTAAATAAAATAATAAAGTTAAGCTAAATTACTACTTGAAACTCTTACAAATATATCGCTATATTTCTGATTATTAACAGCATAACCAGGGCCGGATTAAACATTGTTAGGGCCGGGGGCAATGAATATTTTCGGGCCGGTGTCACTAGAAAAACACTAGAAAAACACAATTCTTTACCTGATACGTCATACATGAGTGATGTGATCAGCTGACTGGGATCGCTCAACAGAAAACGAAACAAAAACAAAGATGTGATTACAGAAAATGTATACTTTGTTCACATAAATGGGATACTAAACTAGGTTTTCTAGAAGCGGAATCTAGAATTTTTTTTCTTCCTCACGGTCGACCAATTATTTCAACTGTAGATTATAGTGTTTACATAGTTTCTTGTGGTCGGTCAGTATCTTGGGGCCGGTCAGCATCTGGGGCCGGGGGCAAGTGCCCCCTTTGCCCCCATTATAATACGCTACTGAGCATAACATAACTTAACACTATCACAAATTACAAGGTCTCTTTTATAATTAGATAAAATTTAATAACTCACTATCACTGGCAATAAGCAAGTCTGCACAGCTGCCAACTAGTCTATATTTACCCAGTCAGGCAGTTACCAGTTTCAAACCTGAGCAAAAATTATAATAATTCAGTCCAGTTTAGCTCATTCACCCTTATTACTTCATTCACCCCTAAGATTCCATTCACCCTAGCAAAATTTTATTCACCATTGGGTGAACCATTCACCACTTTAAGAAGCACTGGTCTAGAGCTTGCGCTAATTCGGGAGTCATTATGTTTTGAGGTCTTGCTTTCTTCAAGTGTGGTTGGGTGTCACCCTGAGAAAAACTTTTTAATTTTGAGATGTACTATTTTCCGAATGGATCGACTCGTTGTGACAACTGGTACTTGAATCTATTGTTGCAACTTTGCTTAGTTGTTGTATTTCTTTTTCATGTTTCTCTTGCGGCTAATAAAATTTTGCTCTCTACTGTAATTATCTTATTTCTCACCTTGATTGTTGTCACTTTATCAATGCCAGCTATGTTACTTTTCCTTCCACTGCGCTGAGCAATAAGAAATTGCAGCTTGCTCCTTGCCAGTTTTTCAGATGCCAAAAGTCACAAGAAGTAGTTACATATATTGATATTACAGTATATCATAAATACAACTATATATCTGAAAACATGAATATTTCATATAAACATTTCAATAATAATTTCTGCAAATTTTGCAAAGAAATAAATGGGGTATTTTACTATTGATTAAAAGTACTATGGGCATTCAATATATTTGCACCACCCTTTTTTCTTAGCTAAATAATAGGCCATGGGGATGAAATGTCTTTATAAAAAACATCTACACACCAAAACAAAGCTTCTTCACAATGGCTTGTTATACATAATACTATAAAAAATATTTTTACATGAATACTTTTAAAGAAGTGCACATAAACCAGCATTATCATATTGAAAAGTCTGAATCTCTCAAACATTTGGACCTTATAGTAGTAAATACAATTTTTTCCAAAATCATCCAATTCTTACATTTTACTTACCTTATAGGCAATCTTTATTACTCCAAATCTGATGATTTATTATCATTGACTGAATCAGTTTGATATATAAAACCTTAAATAATATATCTATTTTTTGATTCGCTTCATTAATATCTTTGGCCTACTAATATATCATTTCTGCCTCAGTTTATGCTTTATTTAATTATAAACTTTTTTAAATGCTTTGTCAAATATCTGGAAAGTAAATAAAATAATAAAGTTAAGCTAAATTACTACTTGAAACTCTTACAAATATATCGCTATATTTCTGATTATTAACAGCATAACCAGGGCCGGATTAAACATTGTTAGGGCCGGGGGCAATGAATATTTTCGGGCCGGTGTCACTAGAAAAACACTAGAAAAACACAATTCTTTACCTGATACGTCATACATGAGTGATGTGATCAGCTGACTGGGATCGCTCAACAGAAAACGAAACAAAAACAAAGATGTGATTACAGAAAATGTATACTTTGTTCACATAAATGGGATACTAAACTAGGTTTTCTAGAAGCGGAATCTAGAATTTTTTTTCTTCCTCACGGTCGACCAATTATTTCAACTGTAGATTATAGTGTTTACATAGTTTCTTGTGGTCGGTCAGTATCTTGGGGCCGGTCAGCATCTGGGGCCGGGGGCAAGTGCCCCCTTTGCCCCCATTATAATACGCTACTGAGCATAACATAACTTAACACTATCACAAATTACAAGGTCTCTTTTATAATTAGATAAAATTTAATAACTCACTATCACTGGCAATAAGCAAGTCTGCACAGCTGCCAACTAGTCTATATTTACCCAGTCAGGCAGTTACCAGTTTCAAACCTGAGCAAAAATTATAATAATTCAGTCCAGTTTAGCTCATTCACCCTTATTACTTCATTCACCCTAAGATTCCATTCACCTAGCAAAATTTTTATTCACCATTGGGTGAACCATTCACCACTTTAAGAAGCACTGGTCTAGAGCTTGCGCTAATTCGGGAGTCATTATGTTTTGAGGTCTTGCTTTCTTCAAGTGTGGTTGGGTGTCACCCTGAGAAAAACTTTTAATTTTTGAGATGTACTATTTTCCGAATGGATCGACTCGTTGTGACAACTGGTACTTGAATCTATTGTTGCAACTTTGCTTAGTTGTTGTATTTCTTTTTCATGTTTTCTCTTGCGGCTAATAAAATTTTGCTCTCTACTGTAATTATCTTATTTCTCACCTTGATTGTTGTCACTTTATCAATGCCAGCTATGTTACTTTTCCTTCCACTGCGCTGAGCAATAAGAAATTGCAGCTTGCTCCTTGCCAGTTTTTCAGATGCCAAAAGTCACAAGAAGTAGTTACATATATTGATATTACAGTATATCATAAATACAACTATATATCTGAAAACATGAATATTTCATATAAACATTTCAATAATAATTTCTGCAAATTTTGCAAAGAAATAAATGGGGTATTTTACTATTGATTAAAAGTACTATGGGCATTCAATATATTTTGCACCACCCTTTTTTCTTAGCTAAATAATAGGCCATGGGGATGAAATGTCTTTCATATAAAAAACATCTACACACCAAAACAAAGCTTCTTCACAATGGCTTGTTATACATAATACTATAAAAAAATATTTTTACATGAATACTTTTAAAGAAGTGCACATAAACCAGCATTATCATATTGAAAAGTCTGAATCTCTCAAACATTTGGACCTTATAGTAGTAAATACAATTTTTTCCAAAATCATCCAATTCTTACATTTTACTTACCTTATAGGCAATCTTTATTACTCCAAATCTGATGATTTATTATCATTGACTGAATCAGTTTGATATATATAAAACCTTAAATAATATATCTATTTTTTGATTCGCTTCATTAATATCTTTGGCCTACTAATATATCATTTCTGCCTCAGTTTATGCTTTATTTAATTATAAACTTTTTTAAATGCTTTGTCAAATATCTGGAAAGTAAATAAAATAATAAAGTTAAGCTAAATTACTACTTGAAACTCTTACAAATATATCGCTATATTTCTGATTATTAACAGCATAACCAGGGCCGGATTAAACATTGTTAGGGCCGGGGGCAATGAATATTTTCGGGCCGGTGTCACTAGAAAAACACTAGAAAAACACAATTCTTTACCTGATACGTCATACATGAGTGATGTGATCAGCTGACTGGGATCGCTCAACAGAAAACGAAACAAAAACAAAGATGTGATTACAGAAAATGTATACTTTGTTCACATAAATGGGATACTAAACTAGGTTTTCTAGAAGCGGAATCTAGAATTTTTTTTCTTCCTCACGGTCGACCAATTATTTCAACTGTAGATTATAGTGTTTACATAGTTTCTTGTGGTCGGTCAGTATCTTGGGGCCGGTCAGCATCTGGGGCCGGGGGCAAGTGCTCCCTTTGCCCCCATTATAATACGCTACTGAGCATAACATAACTTAACACTATCACAAATTACAAGGTCTCTTTTATAATTAGATAAAATTTAATAACTCACTATCACTGGCAATAAGCAAGTCTGCACAGCTGCCAACTAGTCTATATTTACCCAGTCAGGCAGTTACCAGTTTCAAACCTGAGCAAAAATTATAATAATTCAGTCCAGTTTAGCTCATTCACCCTTATTACTTCATTCACCCCTAAGATTCCATTCACCCTAGCAAAATTTTTATTCACCATTGGGTGAACCATTCACCACTTTAAGAAGCACTGGTCTAGAGCTTGCGCTAATTCGGGAGTCATTATGTTTTGAGGTCTTGCTTTCTTCAAGTGTGGTTGGGTGTCACCCTGAGAAAAACTTTTTAATTTTTGAGATGTACTATTTTCCGAATGGATCGACTCGTTGTGACAACTGGTACTTGAATCTATTGTTGCAACTTTGCTTAGTTGTTGTATTTCTTTTTCATGTTTTCTCTTGCGGCTAATAAAATTTTGCTCTCTACTGTAATTATCTTATTTCTCACCTTGATTGTTGTCACTTTATCAATGCCAGCTATGTTACTTTTCCTTCCACTGCGCTGAGCAATAAGAAATTTCTTATCTTCTTCTGTTTTCATCATAGACAGAGCATTCTCGTGTGCAAAGTCAAATAGTTCATTGAGTCGTGATGTGAAGTGTGTTTCATTGGAAATTTGCTTTTGAGATCGACGGGACTTACTTTTTTGTGAGGCTTTCCATTCAGAATGAAATTTGAGCAACATCTTAATAAGATCATGTTCATGCGCAGTTAGAATACTGGCTTTCTTCCAGAAACCCATAACACTGATCAAAGTGTTCTTAGCACTATCTTTCAAAGGGAGCTTCATCTCTGAATGATGGTAAAAAAAATGTGTCAAAACTTGCTGCTGAGAAGGCAGTTTATCGCCCAATATTTTTGGGAAAGTATATCTGTTTTAGAACGAGTACTATAACTAGTACTAGCCATGATTGCAAAAAAATTGAAAATTTTAGGGCGTGAAACTCCTAACCGTGAAATAAATGGAGCACGAATTACTACCACATACACACCTTCCTCAGCATGTAGTTAACTGAGGATTTGAGTTGCAGCTTGCTCCTTGCCAGTTTTTCAGATGCCAAAAGTCACAAGAAGTAGTTACATATATTGATATTACAGTATATCATAAATACAACTATATATCTGAAAACATGAATATTTCATATAAACATTTCAATAATAATTTCTGCAAATTTTGCAAAGAAATAAATGGGGTATTTTACTATTGATTAAAAGTACTATGGGCATTCAATATATTTTGCACCACCCTTTTTTCTTAGCTAAATAATAGGCCATGGGGATGAAATGTCTTTCGGGCCGTAAGTTTGAACTTTCTGCGCTTCACATAACCAGATTTTTCCAGTTACACCCTCCCATCCTTGTATAAAACCGCTTTTAAACGCCCTTATATAAAACCGATGGTTAAAGCAGTTTCGAAAATGGCGTCTGACAGTGATGTGCTTCGTAAACAGAGAGCTGTTATCGAGTTTTTAACCGCAGAGAAGGAAACAGTAAGAAATATTCACAAACGTCTACAAACCGTTTACGGAGATGCTGTTGTTGATCGAAGCACAGTTAGACGCTGGTCTAAACGTGTGAGATCATCGGAGAGTGGGAAAGCCAGCCTCGATGATGAGCCACGCAGCGGTCTCCCGGCATCGGCTGTGATATCTCACACTGTGCAACGTGCAAACAGCATTATTCGATCAAGTTGGCGCGTCACATACAAGGAGCTATCACTGGAGCTAGGAATTAGTGAAGGAAGTGTGAATACGATAATGCAGCAACTGGGATACTCAAAAGTGTGTTCACGGTTTGTTCCTCGCGATCTGACTGAAGATCACAAAGCCCAAAGAAAAGAAACTGCTTCTGAGTCGTTGGTTCGATACGAGACAGAAGGGGATGACTACCTTTCACGAATTGTGACTGGGGATGAGACTTGGGTACGCCACTTTTAACCTAAAACCAGGGGCGTACCTAAAGTATTTGGCACCCGGGGAGGATCCTTCCTTTGGCACCCCAATAAATAATTTTAAAATTTAAACACAGAAAAATATATTATGTTTGCAAGTAGATTTTTAAACAGTATAGTACTGTCATAAGCAAATTAGAAATAAGAAAAATGCAGGACTTTAAAAATTCAGTGAACAGGTAATACTGCATTTTATTTTATACAAAAAACACAGGAAATCCAGTCTCAACGCTCAGCCTATTCTTCAAAGGTAAATAGAGAGGATTCACAGTCTCTGCTTTCGAGCCTTAATTTCTGCAAATTGCTCAATGACCTCATCAAAATTCACCTTCTTTGCATATTCATGTTCAATTGAAAGTAAAGCCAGATTTGTCAATCTTGTCTGACTCATGGTCGAGTGAAAGAAAATTTTATCAATTTCAATTTGGAAAAACTTCTTTCACATGAAGCAATAGACACACAGACAGTCAAAAAGAATCTCAAACACAGTGACAAGCTTGGCAAAGATCCACAAAAATCCCATTTCACAATAAACTCCAGAAACTGCAATGCTGTCCATTTCTTTGCCTCTTCAACGCTGATTTTGGCAGCTTCCAAATGCCTCCGAAGTCGTCCAATTTCCACACTGATATCTTCATCAGAGAATTCATCGAAAATCTGAAGAGTCAAATTTGGAATATACTTCCGAAGTTCTTCTTCTGTTGCAACAACCAAAGTGTTTGGATGAATAACAGCGAAGATTGACAGAATTTGATCCATTGCCTTGGAACGAATCTCCAATTCTTGATGAAAATTAACAGTATATCCAGTAAATAAGAAGTAAAAAAAATTTATTACACCAGAAAAGCTTCAAACAAGTGGTTCTCAAACTTTTTCCAAGCAGATACCCATTGAGTTATCAGATTGTCAACCCAGACAAGCAGAGACAATTAATTATCATTATTATTATCATTATTAATTATCATTAATTGTCATTTATAAACACTTAAACATCACTATGATACCACATTGTCAAAAATTACTGGACACTGGTATAAGTACCATGATATTGTTATAAACACCAGCACTTTATGCTTTACCATAATTATTTAATGAAACATACCTCACGTATGTAGAGTCACAGTGTCAAGTGAACAAGACTTGGAATGTCAGTTGCAGCCAGCTGGCTATGCTCAACAAACTGATGACTAAAACGTCAACAAAAATTCGCCTTTCGATGTAATTTTTATCAAATATTTAATTTTTCGTTTGTAAATTTTGTATTGCCAATAAAAATAAACATTTATTTTACAGTGGAAATTAACATTAAGCTGTTGTTATAATTTGAACATTTTAAATTTTTTTTTCTTACTTTGGCGAATTTTTCATTTGGTTTGAAAACTTGTACTGGTATTTCAACTCTCCCGATGGCACCCCACTCCTGGCTGTCACCAGGGGTGGACCGCCCCCCTCGCACCCCCCTTAGTACGCCACTGCCTGAAACAAAACGCCAATCCATGGAGTGGCATCACGCAGACTACCCCACGCAAGAAAAAGTTCAAAATGGCTCCCTCTGCAGGAAAGGTTATGGCCACCATCTTCTGGGACATGAAAGGGGTGATTCTGGTGAACATTATGAAGAAAGGACAAACAATCAACTCAGAGGCATATATTGCTACCCTACAGAGACTCCAGAGACGTATAAAGCGAGTTCGACCGGAGAGAAAACTGGAAGACGTCCTTCTTCTGCACGATAATGCAAGACCACACAACAGTTTGCAAACAAGAGAGGCCATCACAAAAATGCGTTTGACTGTGTTACCCCACCATCCATACAGCCCGGATCTGGCACCTTCAGACTTCCATTTGTTTGGGCCAATGAAGGATGCTATTCGTGGAAAAAAGTTTCAGAGTGACGATGAGGTTGTTGAGAGGTTAAGAGGTGGCACCAGCGGAACCCAGCGGACTTTTACCAGCAAGGAATAAAGGCCCTTGTTTCGAGGTGGAGGAAAGCCGAAGAAAAGGATGGAGACTATGTGAAAAAATAAAAAGTTGTAAAAAAGGTATGTAACTACTTGTATAAAAAATTTCTGGAACTTACAAGGAAACTTGGAAAGAAAAAAAAAAGGTGGGGCAAAATATATTGAGTGGCCCTCCTACATTACTCTTCATTTACATACTGCTGTGCGCCACCACTAAATATGATTTGATTGCTTTAAAAAATAGCATGCTAAGTTTTCTCATGATAAAGAACAAAATTCGACCTTTAGAACTCAAAAGTTAAAAAAAGTTTTTTTTCCTAAATGCTGATAGCCACCCTAATATATATATATATATATTCGTGAAAACTCGTGGAAACCCTTGCAGTGAAAATAAAGAAACTAAACGTGGTACTGATAGTCATCTGCAGACTTCCAAGCTCTCCAAATGAAAAATTTTCGGATGCTATTGATGATATCAGAACCCTAATAAAGTCCCTAAACTCTCCATCCCCTAATCCCCATCCCCTCTGCGGCGATTTTAATTTCCCAATTATAAAATACAAAAAGCTGAGTAGAAATATATTTATACAGCAAGATAAGGGGGGCACAAGAGAAGACCAAGCGCAAGCAAAAATGCTGATGGCTCTCACAAACGAGTTTATGCTGACACAGGAGATAACAGAAAAAACAAGAAAAAGTAACTGCCTTGATCTACCATTCACCAATAACACGAACTTGATTGCTGATATAAAAAATATCCCGACTATTATCTCAGACCACAACATAATCGAGTTATCAACAAATATGGCGATAACATTAAAAGACAATACATATATGGAAGGAAGAAGCAAATTTGGGGTTTTTAAGTTAAACTTCAAGACCATAAATTGGGATGAAATCAGATCACACATGGCCCAAATAGAGTGGAGAACAGTCTTAGAGAATAAAACAACGGAGGAAATGCTAACAACCTTGGAAGAGAAGACGCTGAAAATTTTAGAAAAATATGCTTCGAATGCACAGCCAAAAGGAAAGAGTAACTGGCTCGAGAGGCAAAAGATAAGAATATTACGCAAAAGAAAGAGAGTAGCGGCGAAGTTAGCTAATTGCGGAGACAATGCCAGAAAAGCAATACAAGAAAAATTAGAGAGTATTGATAGGGAAATACAAACACTGATTAAAGACCATACAGAGAAGGAAGAGGAAAAGACGGTAGAAGCAATAAAGGAAAATCCAAAATACTTCTATAGCTATGCGAAAAGGAAAACAAAAGCGCGCGCTACCATCGGGCCCTAAAGGAAAGGAAATAATGAAATAACAGACGATCTAAAAGAAATATCTGAAACATTGAGATCCCAGTATGAATCGGTCTTCAGTACCCCAAAAAGTGACAAAACGATACCTGACATAGATGCATTCTTCGAAGAGAAATTGCAAGAAGAATGTACAGGGTGTCCCAAAAGTCCCTATCTATTTTGTTGAAATAGGCTGAATTTCAAATGAATGTTTTAATGACATGATTGCACGCACCTTTCTAGACAAATCATGCATTAGATTTCTATTTTAATTATTTTTAAATTTTTAATTAATTTTTTCAGTTCCATATCATTGGTGATGAATGTGCATGAACGCGTTATGATAGTAACATGTCGCATCAGAGGAATGAAATGTGAAATTAGAGACCGATTCTAAAGAAGGTTTCATAAGCCTGGACCGACAGATAAAGCAATTCGTGAATTTAGGCCCTGGGCAGCGCGATCTCCGGATTTGACCCCATTGGATTTCTTTGCTTGGGGTTTCATTAAATCAGAGGTCTAAAGGCAAGCAGTTGAGAAAATAACCCTTGAAATGCTCGGAAATGTGTTCCGCAATGCAGCTGACCGCTTTGAGATTTGCAGAGATACAGATGGAGCACATGTGGAAACTGCTAATTAAAGATTTTAATGGTGTAATACTTGTAATTTGTATAGAAATACACCTGTATTCAGGTCAGTGTGACATTTATTTGAAATTCAGCTTATTTCAACTAAATAGATAGGGACTTTTGGGACACCCTGTATAACAGACTTTGATTTTACCCCATAAGATGTAGCGAGAGCTATAGGACAAATGAAATCACATTCACCTGCAGCTCCGGACAAATGGAACGCACTACTGATTAAAAACTGTAAAAATCAAATAGCTACACCCTTATACTGGATATGAAGAAGATCCCTAGACACTGGAGAAATACCGAGCATCTTGAAAAAAGCGAACATTGTCCCTATATAAAAGCGGGGATAGATCTCAAGCAAAGAACTATAGACCAGTGTCAGTGACGCCCACCTCACCAAAATATATGAAAGAATAGCCAGAGAAAAACGAAACTCTATGACTTATTGGAGACGCTGGAAAGAATCAACGAAAATCAGCACGGATTCCGATCAGGGAGATCATGCCTACCTCAACTTACAGAGCACTCTAACAATATCCTTGATGCACTTGAAGGTAATAAAAACTATGATGTCATATACACGGGTTCTGCTAAAGCTTTCGACAAATGCGATCATGAAACATATGGGAATAACAGGCAAATTGGGAAATGGATCTCTCACTTCCTCAGAGAACGTCTACAGGTCACCAAAATTCAAGGTATATAATCATCAGAATCGGAAGTATGCAGCTCAGTACCACAAGGTACAGTACTGGCCCCACACTTGTTCATTATCATGCTAACAGATATAGACAGTGGAGTAAACAGCAACAGTAATGTAACATCCTTTGCGGACGATACAAAGATCAGCAGAAAAACCAGCGATGCAAATGAAGTAGAAGCCTTGCAGAAGGACACGAACAAAATATACAAATCATAAGAAGACAACAATATGACATTTAACACCGAGAAATTTCAGCTCTTAAGATATGGTAGAAATGAGGAAATTAAACAGACTCCATATCATGCTCCATATAGACAGGAAATTCAGAGAAGCACGAAAGCGGTCGACTTGAGGGTAATAATGACCGATGATGCCAAATTTGAGACATAAAATCATATAGCAATAAACAAAGCAAAAAGAGTCGTGGGACAGGTACTAAGAACGTTCAAAAAGGAGGGACAAGACAGTGATGATTCCCCTGCTGAGAACACTGATCATACCAAAACTTCAATACTGCTCAGTTTTGACGTCCCCATATAAAGAGGAAGAAATTAATAAACTAAAAGAAACGCAGAGACATTTCACAGCCAAGATTGATGGCTGCAAAGAACTCAACTACTGGGAAAGAATACGTAAACTAAATCTGTACTTCCTGGAAAGAAAAAGAGAAAGGTAAGTAGTAGGGGCGCAAAAGGAGAGAGTGCAATGCAATTGCAAATGTTGATCAATGTTGCAAAGGAAATGTTGGCGCCAGTGCCAACCCCCCCTTTGCCACCAGTGCCAGTGCCAACCCCCTTGTTGCAAGCCACCTAAAAGGGGAGGGGGTTGTTGCAAGAGCAACAAGGGTTATGCAACTTGGAGGAGGAGTTATCCCCCAAGAGAAAGAGAGAGGTGAAGGAGAGAGAGGAAGAGAGGTGTTCAGCCGAGCGGCCGTTGTCTTATAAGTCCCTAATCAGCCAGTTTGCTTAATCAGCCAGTGCCTCCAGGCATTATCAGCCAGTTGGCACCGTGTATACTTCGTTTTGGCACGTACACACCCGCCTATACGCCCATAAAATATTACGCACACACGATTATATGCGTTGGGCTCGAGACCCGTCGGGGGCGCGTCCTTCCACGGTTGGTAGCCAGGATAACCTAATGATCCGTGTTAAACTGTAGGTCTAAGGTGGAGTGTAGGCGGGTTTGAGACCCGGTGGCGGCGCGTCCTTCCACGGTTGGTAGCCATGGTAACCTAATGATCCATGTTAAACTGTAGGTCTAAGGTGGAGTGTAAACATCCTTCCACGGTTGGTAGATAAATGGGTACCCAGAGTGTCCTAGCAGGGATCACTCTCTAGGGTAGGGGTGAAAAGTTTGATATTCGTCAGAATGAACAATTCGGGCGGAAGAAATCGAAGGGTTAACCAAAGAAAGCCTACATATGTACAGTTCCGGAAAAAAGTTCATCTAAAAAAATTCTGAAAACTATAAAAATTTGTGCAAGAAACGTACACAAAAGATCCAAGATTTATAATTAGCAATCACGTCAAATTGTATTAATTAACTCAGCCTCTCCCAATTCTGATAAATAATTATTCTTTTAAATTATTATATTATTTTATATGAATGTAAACCCCGTTAATTCCTTCATATATATATATATATATACAGTTATATTTATCTTCGTTCACATTTAAAAATAAAATTTGAAACATCTGATATTCAGTTTTTCTAGAACAAAAAAATTGAATTACGGGCTACAAATACCCTCTCACTTCCATTCTGAACTTTTCTTATATATATATATATAATATATATATATATATATATATATATATATATGTTGTTTATCTAATTCTTTATTGCCGTTTTTCTGGTTTCCAAGATTCGAGATAAGGTATGCATCATTAAATTATATGACTCAACGTCGGGTCAGCATTAGAGATGGAACCCGGTTTCAAAAAACCGGTTTTTAACCGGTGATGAAAATTTTTAATTAATCATCACCGAAACCGACGATAAGAACAGGTTTTCACATTTTTGCGCAAGTCTCCGATCACTTTGGTCTATTTTCTAGGAAACAAACGTTTCCAAACGTTTAAAAAAATAGTAATTACGTTTTGCATCTGTTCGTATCGTTTTTTGTTTGTTTATAAGTGTAAATAATTGATACTTCAGTCTTGAATGTTATGTGGATGATTGCACATTGATCAGTTAAGATTCTAAGATTTAATACTCCATCATGTCAAAGAGATCAAATGCTTGGTATCATTTCACTCGTAAGAATAAAGAAGAAGCAGAGTGTATGACATGAAAAATATTCATGGCATAAACATCAACCAGATTAATCAGCCATTGAAGAAACAAAGAACAGTGGAAGAGTTTGTGCAAAAAAAGTCCATAGAAGAGGAAGTTTTCGAAACTTGCGTGTGTAGATGGACTGAGTTTCCAATCAATTGCTAAAAGTGAATTCATTCAAGAAAGCCTAAGAAAGATAAAATACGACAAGCCTTATCCAACTTCCCATAATGGTGTCAGAAAAATGGTGCTTAGTTTTTATGAGAAAAAGAAACATGAATTGGTCAACCACTTCAAGAATCAGATTAGACAAGGAATCCACTATTCATTAACTATGAATGAGTATACATCTTTGCAAAACCAAAGATATATTAATATTAATGTTCAAGATGAAAATCAACATTGGTTTCTTGGTCTCATGAAAATAAATGGTTCTCTCGATAGCACCAAAACTATTGCAATCGTTAGGAAAAGATTGGAAGACTTTGGCTTGGACCTAGATAAGCATATCGTGGGTTGCACCACCGATGGCGCCTCAGTAATGGTCAAATTTGGAAGAGAAATAGTACCTGATCACCAGCAATGCATTGCACATGCTATACATCTCGTGGTTTCGGATATCTTGTATTCAAAAACTGCTGAAAATTCAGTTGAAGGGGAAAGTGACCCTACCCCTGAAGATGAAGCTATCGAAGAAGATGAACACTCTGCACATGAGTTAAGCGAAGATGAGTGTGAAATTTTATGCACTGATACAATTTTTGAGTCCGACATAGATGACGTAATTGTTCTTCCAAAACTTCGAGAAGATTACTTGAAAGTAATAAATAAGGTGAGAAAAATCTGCCGCATATTTCGAAAGTCTCCTTTGAAAAATGAGATTGCAGGATTTTGTCAAAGATGAATTTAATAGAAAGGAAATGAAGCTTTTCCTTGACTGTAGAACGAGGTGGAACAGTCTTTTGTATGATAGAAAGATTTTTGAAACTAAAAAATTGCATTCCAAAGGCCCTCAGAGTGATACGCTCAACAGAGACGATTTCAGATGAAGAATGGAATGCTCTAAAGAGCCTCTTTGACACGCTTCGTCCAATGGAAATTGTTTTGAAGGGACTCTGTTCCGAAGATGCAAATTTTCCCAAAGCTGAATCTTCCATGAAGTTCATTTTGGATAAATTTTAAAGCAAAAACAATCCTTTAGCTTTTGAGCTACGTCAGTGTCTCATTGATCGCTACTCATCGAGAAGACAAAAAGAAGCTGTCGCCTTGCTGAGTTTTCTCCACAATCCAGAGGTCTTGTAAAATGAATCATCAGCACCGTTCCTCTTTCCTTCAAGACAAGCACTTGAGAAGTATGCGGATCATACATTTAAGAGGCTTTTTCCAGAAGCTTGCCAGATTTCAGAAACAGACGACCAAGTCCAATCAATTGCTTCGAAACTCGAAGATTCATGATGCAGCTCAGATCGTGAAGTAAATGATGACGATCGACTTATGAACGAGTACATGTGTGAGATGAACAAACTGAAAATGAAACCCAAGAAAGATTCTTCTGAGACCTTTGACGTAAACAATGAATTCAAATATTTTGAAGCTACTTTGAATAGAGCGAAAATTTGGATCGAATGTACGAGGCGTTGCTTACAATAAAAGCCACAAGCGTAGAGTCCGAGAGAGTGTTTTCAGCTGCTGGTTTATTCGTCACAAAGATTCGATCAAGAATGTCAGATCAGACACTTAATGCTCTTTGTTTTCTCAAGTGTTATTTCAAAAATCAAGTTCGATAATAAACTTTTTAATTCAAATATTACACATACTTGATTGAATCATTTGAAACCTTAGTTCTGTTTAATATTTTGATCATTTACCTCCCTAAAAAGCATACAGAATCCCATCGGTGAAAACCGGTAAAAACCGGCTTTAAGAATATAGCGAAGGTGAAAACCGGTTTTACACTTTTCGGTTATTTTCCCTCCCTAGTCAGCATACAAGCCATGAGAAGGTCGAGTTTTAAATATTGATAATTAAACGAGTCTTTGTGAAAAGTTGCCTGATGAGGTGATTATTTTCAGCTCCAGACCATTTAATTTACAGGGCATAATAAATTTTACGACGCTAATTTAGAGGGCTACCATAATTCGCTCTATTTCTTCAATTTCCTTTAAAGAGTCACTTGAAGAGGCGTAGATTATTTTTAAAAATTTATTTCTTGTACCGAAAGCAAAGGTGATCCTACATATGTACAAATCTTCTCTCTCTCTCTCTCTCTCTCTCGCTATATATCATATATATATACACACACACAATTATATTAATCAGCGATCTGCTCGAGATCGTAAACTTTGGGCTAATGATCCGCAACCAGCACGCATCTGTTATTTTTAAATTTACTTATTGTATCGTACGATAACGCAGGGACCCATTAAACTTTTACAGCGGTTTTCTTCATGGATAATTGATTCTGAAATTACCTTCCACATTTATATTTCAGGGCCATAAACAGATTCACATACATCCTCAACTCGCTCTCTCTCTGTCTCTCTCTCTCTCTCTCTCTCGGCCGAATAGAAGATAAAAAAACAACGCGTTTCTCTCTCTCTACGAATTGGAATATCTGACACGCCCCAGATTTCACAGGGCAACCAATCAGAGCCATGTGGGCGGAGCCCAGGACATCTGTTTAGCCACTATGCAGACCTACGCGTCAAACCCGCCCAAAATTCACCGATAGCCAATTGGAAGCTAGCGTTTCGTGTGTTGTGGGTTGGTCACAAGCCCCCTTTATAAAAGGGAGCAGTTCATCTCAGAGCCTCAGTTCGTATGTTTTTTCGCTTAGTGCTTTTCAAATATACACTATGAGTCAGTTATCGCTCTACAATTGTCCCGATTTGTTTGAAGATCAAGATTTCTACCCATCAGCTGAGCTCCACCTTATCAGCGCTGCAGATCGGAAAATTGTGAGGAAA
Source organism: Bathynomus jamesi (assembly GCA_023014485.1). Classification (NCBI taxonomy): domain Eukaryota; kingdom Metazoa; phylum Arthropoda; class Malacostraca; order Isopoda; family Cirolanidae; genus Bathynomus; species Bathynomus jamesi. Next base: position 2,399 of record JAJOZX010002469.1, on the reverse strand, counting down.
TGCAAGACTCGTTCAATGTAGACGATATTAAAATGTAAATAATTAATTTGTGATTATATTCTGCCGCTCATTCAGTGTTAACTTATAAAAGGCCACGATAAATGCGTTTTGAGAAATAGTTTGTTTATTCTCGGTCTATATATAATGTTTCAACCGGTGTTAACTTTTAAAGGCCGCAATAAATGCTTTTTGTAAAATATTTTTAATTATTCTCTGTTTCCTTCGTGGCTATTTCAGCATATATATATATATATATGGTGGAGCTTGAATAACACATTTCTCGATAATTTAAAGGCAGCTCCCCAATTAACCTAGTTTTATTCTGAATTTTTCTACAACGAAAAAATTAATCCCATTATGTTTTTAATTATTGTCTGTTTCCTTCGTGGTTATTTCGGTATATATATATATATATATATATATATATATATATATATATATATATATGGTGTGTTTTATTTGTACATTATTCGATAATTTAAAAATTTATAGAAAGTTCTACAGATAGGATTTTAGAAATATTAAAAACTATTAAGAATTGTATGCGGGTTTGAGACCCGTTGTCGGCAGACGATGTCTTAGCACTCTTACTTTTGAAAACTGTCAGGATATCTGCTTGCGCTTAAAATTTGCTGTTAGCCTAACCTGGCTTTATTCTGAATTTTTCTACAACGAAAAAATTAATCCCATTATGTTTTTAATTATTGTCTGTTTCCTTCGTGGTTATTTCGGCGCAATATATATATATGGTGGAGCTTTAATAATACTTTTCTCGATAATTTAAAGACAGCACCACAGTAGGATTTTTAAATTACCAAACTTTTAAGAATTATCTGTTTTTTGATTATAATTTTTTTAAATTCGTGGCATTTTCTCGTATTGTAGCTCTTTATTTGTACTTAACTTTATAGGACCGGTGCGGAACTTGATCGTGTTATAGCTACTTTTCGTTTTGCTGAAAGGGGAGTGAATGATATGGATGCTTTACCCCACAACCAAACCAGCAATCTGAACAAAGAAGTCGAGGTATTGGCTCACATACGGTTCAACAAATGCCAGGTCATCGAGGAACTAATGTAAGTATTTTTGGGGTTAAGAACAAAACACATTGTATTTTCATTTAATTTATTAAATGGTAGAAAACATGTACAAAGCGGAACCAGTGTCCATTAAATAAGTCTTAACGGGTACATTTTACAGTTACAAATGTATGTACAACTTTACACAATATAGATATACACCTTTACACAATACAGCGGGTGCTAACATATGGGAACCTTTTTTTATCTGTCTGCATACATTTTTATCGTTCATTTCAGTGTTGCACAAATCGAATAATTTTTAAAAATTTATAAATCCCTTCCCACGTGACATGTGCATGAGAAATGAGAGGGCGTACATGCCGCACGTGTTACTATAATATCCTCGAAGGCGATACGGGTTCTACACAATCTCGGGTACATGTATTTGCTCGATAAACTGCACAACCACAGAATCATTCCAGGGCTGAGCGCCGAGTGAGTCAAAATAGTACATTCTTTCCCTATTTTTAAAATAGATTGCAAACCAATGAATCCTCTCACCCCCACAATGTCGGTGTTAACCATAATCTCGAACAAATTTCTCGCAGTTGGCAACTTCAATATTTCATTCCTCGCAAACGCACCGATAAATTTGGAGCGTGTGAAACGGTTACTTTTCATTACTCTCTGGAGTGTATTCGCGTCCATTTTAAAAGTCTGTGACCACGTTCCTCAAACGATCAACTTCTATTAATGCCTGTGATTCGAGGTAAACTAGCAAACTTATAGGTGCGTCTATAGCTTGGAAAATTCCAACCTGACTGAGATATTCCCACGCTGTTGTAGACTTAAATGCGTATTTAGGCCAGCAGATAAGTCAGGCGTAATATCAAATGAATAAATGTTAAATTCTTCGACAAATTCTTTCTGCGTTACACGAAACCCAAGCTCATCACAGGCACCTGTATTATGAGCCAGATTACTATAAGCTCTCGCGCAGAGCGGGAACACCGCGTCTGATGAGTAATTAACAGTCATAGTCCCTCCCAAAGCGATGCCATTTACGTATAAAGTCATATTTTTAAGGCCGAAATTCTCGAATTTAAAGGCCCTCTTTTTATATTTTCCATTCGTCGAGGCATGGTCCTGCATTCCAATTAATATCCTTTTAGTTAGGACTCCAAGGGCCACGTTTTCTAGTTGCTTCGAGGCCAACCAGGCGGGCACCGTGTATAGTTTGATATGTACCCTGTTAATTGGGTAGTTTACTGTGGCGTCTATTAAGTCTTTCTCAATTTCTATTTGTTTTGGCGAACTTAATTTCACTCGGCGTATAAGCAAATACGCCTCCATTATGTGAATTACAACGGGTTTCGC